>WMED01026847.1:0-10738 GCA_019650415.1 Pipa parva | reverse complement strand
GGTCTGAGGGACCGTGAACTGGCCCCCTGTGTAAAAAGTTTGGGGACCCCTGCTGTATAAACTCACAGCTCTTATATCAGTAATTTCCAATAAAACAGTCTCTGGCCCAATCTTGCGCCACTTCTGTTTTGCCAAACTCAACTTTATATAACTCATTAACAATTGGAAATACAGAAAGTGATTGACTACACTGTATAAACTCACAGCTCTTATATCAGTAATTCCCAATAAAACAGTCTCTGGCCCAATCTTGCGCCACTTCTGTGGATGTACCAGAAATGAAGTGATATAGATATAGACTCACGAGCGGAGTCACCCCGACTATGTGTCCCGCAATAACATTAAGGTCCCGTAATGTAAACCTGAAACAACTTACGTCAGTGGCATAAAATTGAGCCTATAAATGCTAGTGTTTTTGCCTAGTACTTCTCCTCTGAAGAATCTAAGAACTCTATACACAATAGGTATACATATCAATATCTCTGAACATCAATAGTCTCAACACCAACAGAATGATCACAGTTTATATATAAACACTCCCCAGTCTTTCCCCCAATGTCACAACCTCAGTCCCCCTAACGGTGGTCGCCCCAACAGAGTCTGAAAGTCGTGCCCTATCCATTGGTGAACACAGCAGAGCCTGAAGGTCATACTGCACCACAGTGTCAGCCCCCCTGACCATTGGCATCCACGACAGAGCCTACAAGTTGTGTCGTGGTGTGAGTCTCGCAACAGGTGCATAGGCCTATACTTTAGGTCAATCTCACTCAGGCGCCCATAAGAGATAGTTAGCTTACCACGTTAGTTCAGCTCCCAACCCAACCACCAGCAACTCTGAACCGATACTTCACTCAACTAATAGTGGAAACTAATAGTGGAGTCCGCCTCCTTCTGCTACAGCCTTTTGGGATCCCAGTACTCTCTCTTTCTCTCCAGCCACACGTTCTCCTCCTTCTCTCCAGCCACGCGTTCTCCTCCTTTGCGGGCTCTTAATGACACCCCCCCACGTGTCTCTGTCTCTATCCTGATTGCACTCCCTTCTTGCTTAATCAGGTCCCCCTGCTGTCGGGAGTTCATAACACTTCCCACAGCTGAATACGGCTGCTCCTGCGGGTGGACTTCCACCCCCTTACACAGGATCAACACTGGGGTCCCCTACCCTTCCTCCTGCACTGCATCCTTCCATGCCACCCTGGATCAAAACACTTAGCAATTTTTTTTAATGTTAAACCCTTTGTTTTATTATCTTATATTCACCAATATGTGCTATAATCATCAAGATGGGCACAAAATCTCCTTTAATCAATGCAATGCAAATTTCCCAGTAGTGCTCCCATTGGAGGCACATTGAAATTTCTGATGATTTTCTTGATGGTCCAGTATGTTTTTGTACTTAAATATTTATATGACTATGCAATTTGCAATTTCTTTGTTAGGTAACGCTCTGGACTGTTATTGCATCACTCCTGCTGCTATCTGCAATGATAACTGCCTCTCCCACTCCAGGGGTTAATGTGGATCCGCAGGCAAGTATGGAGAAAGAGTTGGACTATATGGTAACTGTTGGATCAAGCAGCTTAGAACCACCAACGGCAGAAGCAATGGAACAAACCTTCACTAATTGTGAGTTCATATTTTAGAACAAAATGTTTTACAGTATTTAAATATGTAGGTGTAATCAACAAATTAATACAGCTACAATGATAAGAGGAATATTAAAAAAAATGGAACAGTAACATGCAGAATCATGCATGCATTGTGGCTAATACAAGCTGCAGCTCAAGAAAGCTTTATTCTGGTGAGTTGTACTTATTAACTGTGAGTAAATAGATAGCTGAGATAAAGGGCTGCTGCCCGAAAACATGTCACTGTCGCTGTTTGTATCACAGTAAGGGGGTAATTCATCAAGCAGAGAAGTGAGCTACGATGCGTTCGGCTCACTTCGCCAATAGTAGTATGCGCATGCTGATGTCCTGTACGCGGACATCAGCATGCGCATTAAAGGGATTCCCGTCTCTGCGAGAACAAAAGAGTTGCCTCGCCGAGACGGGAATCCCTTTAATGTGCATGCTGATGCCCTGCGTACAGGACATCTGCATGCGCATACTACCATTAGTGAAGTGAGCCGAACGCATCGTAGCTCACTTCGCTGCTTGATGAATTACCCCCTAAAAGTCTATGGTTTAATCCACCATTCATCATGCTGCTTCTTCCTAATCTATTTACTCACAGTTTGTATGTTGTACTGGGACTGGAGTACTGCAATTAGTAGTGTTAAATCTACAACTAAGAAATAACTCACCTCAGGATTAACACTATCTATTGAGTTGTACTTATTAGGTTGTACCTGCCTTAGAAATAAATGGATGCATGATAAACAGGTGTGTGCTTCCATTCTTACCTGTAAGAACATGTACACCTTAGACTGGAAGTATGTCAACACAAGAAGGAATTAATTAGCAATGAGAAATAAATGGCAGGCACATGTAACCATGCAAATGTACTGACAAACATTGCATTGCACTGACAAGATAAATTTAGGGTTACCAGAATTCAAGACTAGTACCCTTATTGGAATATTTCTTGCATTAGAAAATAGCTATGAGGTTTAACCATAGAGGAAAAGCAAAACAAGCAGTGTTCAATGAATAGAGCCAAATAGTGTTTTTTTTTTATATATATTTTTTATTACACTATTGTGACAATATGACAATGTTATGACAATATTGTTTATACTTGCAGCTAATAACATCACTTCTGATAGACACAGCCATGATGAATTTCAAGATGACCTCTTGTTTCGCTCAGAGCGTTCCCCAACAGATTCATTTAAGTCAAAGAAAAACAAAAAGAAGTCCAATGGCCGTGGAGGTGGAAAAGGAGGAAAAGGCTGCAGCTTGCGACGCTTAAGGCTTAAAGTTCGAGACTTAGGGCTGGGACACAACTCAGATGAATCAATTATATTTAGTTACTGCAGTGGTGTCTGCCAGAACACTCACAGCAATTATGATATCACTCTCTCTAACTTGCTTAATCAGAAGATTATTACACCTGGTTCCCATGAACGGGTCAGGGATCAACCCTGTTGCCGCCCTACACGTTTTCAGCATATTTCATTTATGGATGTCAATAACAACTGGAAGACAGTGGAAGAGCTGTTAGCAACTGAATGTAATTGTGTGTGATCACTTCTGCAATCAGAAGAGAAAAAAATGCATGAGACTAGTTTCTAGCTGTTGGGATAGGCCAAGAGTCTTAACAAGTTGCAGAAGCTAGGCTTGACTTCACTGTTGAGAAAGCATTTGTATGATGCAGCTATAGATGCAAACAAGACTCAAGGGTAAAATCAGTTTTTAACCCGGGTTTTACATGATTGTTCCAGCCAGAGTTGGTCTAAATGAGACAAAATGTTTGACATATTTAATGTTTGGCTGCATTGAAGTATGTAGTTGCTATACTTTATAGTGCAACTATTTGTTTTTCACCCTATGGATTACCAATACTTTTATAAAAACATCACAGCATAAAATAAGTTCCAGGTTGATAATGGGTCCAAACCTGAAGGACTGGAGGAACTTCAGGAATCTACTTATGTTTTCTACTTTGCCCACATGTTATCAATACGTTAATGACTGCATGGACAAAAAAATCATGTTGGTGAGCATATGGAATAAATTGGTGATAAAGATTTAATTCAAATTAATTCTAAAAAAAAATTACATTTAGAATGAATCCTTTAGTAAAGTATTGTATATTGAGATTCTTCAAAGCCAGATAGTTGATTGATCACAAGTTATTTATATATACATAACTTATAATCAGTCATATGTATGTTATAGATGAAAGATCTGACAATGTAATATTTTTGGTACTGGATATAAAGAAACTATGTTGTAGAAAACTAGATTGCATACAAAGTGAAAAGCCCCATGCGGTGTGTGTGTGTGTGTGTGTGTGTGTGTGTGTGTGGGTTTAACAATATGTATATATGCATATTTTTTATTTAAATAGGGCTGCTAAGCTATGTGAAACATATTAACACACCAATTATAATACAGACATGGGAGTATGTTCTCAATGAAATATAAGTTAATTACAAGCATTAAAGGAACAGTTTAGCCATTAACAGTTATTTGCCTATGTATTTGTCACTGGTAAACAAATGTTTTTGCAATATATAATATCTACGTGTTTCCATCTCTTTTGAGTTTACAGTTTCTTACAGAAGCACCATTTCCCTCTTGTCTACTTCCTTTTCAGCAGCTCAGTTTGGAATATTAAATTAGGCAATCAACTGACAGGCCTGAGAATTCTGAATAACCAATCAAAATGACAGCTGATCGATTTGAAATCTCAACTCAGCAGCATGGTCCATAAGCTTAGGATTTCTATTTAAAAAAGCAATCAGAAAAAAGCAGATGATCAGCATCTTTGTGAAACTGCACTACACAGTTTTGACTAGTTACTCAGAATTCACAAGCTTATCAGTTGATTGCCTAATTTAAGACAGTTTTGGTTAAATGAGCAAATAACTGTTTAAGACTGCACTGTTCCTTTAAGACATGAAGATTCATTACTGTCAAAGCAAACATTGAATGAGGATAGGGGTCCCTGCCTATAGAGCTTACAATCTAAATGGTAGATTTAAATACACAGTAGGAGGGTAATACAGCATCACAAAGGTACTACACACACACATGGGTGAAATTTAACTCAGAAAGACCGCTTTCAGTCTTTCCAAGTTTACCGAGTTAGATTTGCTATTGTTCTTGTGACATTTTTTTGAGATTGCGTTTTTCGATCTCAATTTTTCTAATTTTTTTGATGGAAAGGTAGCCATACTTTACATTAGTAGTAAGGCTACCGTATTTTCTGGACTATAAAGCGCGCTTAAAATGCTGAGAATTTATAGTCTGGTGCACCTTATATATGAACCCAACATAAGTTGAATAAAATTTGACTTGCGGTCTGAGCTATGGTTTATTTACTGATAATGTGGTGCACCTTATAGTCCGGTGCGCCTTATATATGAACCAAGATTGCTTAAAAGGTGCTCATAGAAAGTGCGCCTTATAGTCTGGTGCGCCTTATAGTCCGGAAAATACGGTACATTTTCGCGAGAACAATGCGAGATCTCACTCGGTAAATTCAGAAAGACCAAGAATGGTCTTTCTGAGTTTAATAAATTTCACCCACAGAGAGAGAGATTTAAAGATATACATACATAAATATACCCTGTGCATACACTCACACAGAAGATCAATTTTATATGTAACGTTCCAGTTGATAAACAGTATGCTACTAATTGAAGCTGCTTATTATTTCTTGTAATGAGTGTCATATTTTGAGAGACCTGGGTTGCCATTACTGTTGATATATTTTTAACACTTTAAAAACATGTTGGGGCTTTGTCAAATCCTAGCTTTGATATTTGAAAAATACATACATTTTTTCACTTGGAGATTAAGTCAAGTGACGGTACATTTCTCATTCAAGAAATAACCAAACTGGATTATGTTGGATTTAGGACTAATTCTCACCCATTTTTTTTCTTTGACATATTTATTATAATTTAGTGAGAATCAGCCTCTGCAAACATTTTTGCATATGGGAATGGGTCATTTCCAGGATTCTTTGAGAATCAGGCCTTGCCAAGGTTGCATCCTGTGGGAAATAAATCAAGGGAATTAATCCAACTAATGAGTGTGCAGTCTATTTAACAATCGAAATATCCATACTTGTAGGATTCATTTTAGTTAAGGAGAAATACCCCTCTGGGCCAGCAGATAAAATATGGTTGCCTATGTATTACCAAATAAAAAGGGTCAGTGTAAGTATCACCAAATTTCCTACTGATGACCACACAACAAAAAGATGACCTAGACGTACGTAGTTCTTATTTTATTAAGGGCAGCCCAACAATGAATTATTAGTCTAACTAATATTCCACAAGCATCATTCTACAAGGATCAGGCTATGCCTATCTTTTCAGCAGTTACAGATTTGCCACTGAGTTCCATTCTATTACAAATTAAGATTCATTAGCCAATTATTTTGTCACCTCTCAGAAAAAAGACCACTTACATATGCAGTCTGCAGTTGCTCTGTTTGATAGTCATAGACAAGAATGGTCTTTTTAAGCACGTTTGTTGTTCGCAGTTACTATAATAATCTTTTTTAGTGTATATTACAAAATGGTGTTTACGGTAGTATATTATAAGGTGCAAAGTGTTGCTGTTACAAAATATAGAATAGGTTAAATGAAAGTGCCTGTCTCACAAACCTTTTTACTGTTCTCACAGCACAGAATCAATTTCTGTACTAACTCTGGAGGAAAGAAAGTCTTGCAGCTATTTTATTTACCAAAGCTATGTGTTTCATGTTTCTGTGAATCTGATCTGTTTAATATAATGCATTTTTCTTTTGTGTTTTCTGTTGAAAGGCACATCTGCATGTATACACCTTTTGGTGATTGTTCATTATATATATATATATATATATATATATATATATATATATCATCTCTGGAAAATAAGGAAGCACTATGAAATGGTTTGTTGTTTTGTATTTAAATCTTTAATGGAAAACATTTCAGAGACTAATTCCAAAACAGAAAACTAATGTGGTTTGGTAATTTTTTTATAAAGATATCTAGCAATTATTTAGTATACTCATAATGTTGCAGCTAATTGTTCAGGAACTCAAGAAAATGAGTTTATTACCTTTTGAAAAGGATTGGGGAAAGCCTCTGTTTTTTGCCCAAACCTTAGACATTAAAGCAACCCTTATCTATCTTCCATTGTATGGCCAAATAGTAAAGGGAGCTGTTGCATGAGTCTGACTAATGCAAAAACTTTGGGCTGGGATTTTTATGGTCACTGTTTCCTGACTAGTGCATAGAGGAAGAAAATTTATATTTTGGGGAATATTTATAAAAATTGAAAAGTAAAATTTTGTAGCCATGCCAAAAGCCACTTTTGATAAATATTTTGTGTTGAAAAAGTATTTTTGATCCTATATAAATTGGCACAAACCTTTATAAATATCCATTATCTTAGACATTAAGGCTGGTTTCACACTAACTGATTTATAGCTGAGCTGGAAAAGGGTCTCTATTGTTTCCTGTGGAATAATCCACACACACTATTGGGTTTTGGCAAGACAGATAATAATGAGCCTAATTAAAAAAAATAAACTGGAAATCAGCTAGTTTGATCCCACCCTAAAGCACTCTGCTGTAACAGGATACAGAGCTAGTATATATGCATATATACTACCCTGACATACAGAGCAGACACTGATCAAAGAGTATGCAATGCTTTCACTTATCCAGTCCAGTAGTAGCTGCAGGTTTAAAGGAACAGTTAAGTCATCAACAGTTACAGGTACCTATCTGTTTGTCACTGTAACGTTACCGCATGTTGATGTATGCATTATTTACTAACACCATGCTTTTTAATTCACAGACAGTTTCTTACAGAAGCCCTGTCTCTTTCTCCTCTGCTTCCTATTCTGAAGCTCAGTTTGGAATCTTAAACTAGGCATTTCACTAAAGGCTTGAGAACCCTGAGTAACCAATCAGAATCTTGCAGGTGTGTAACCTCACAGAGCTGCTGCTCACATGCTTCTTTCTGATTGTTTATTTCAGAATTTTCAAGCCTGCGGATCAAATTTCTGACTATAAATTCCAATTAAATCTGCTCAAGAGAAAGTAGATGAAAGAGTTACTGCATCTTTAAGAAAGTAGCTATAAATTCAAGAGTACAGGAACCAGTAGGTAATAAATACTCCCCAAAAATGGTGGTAATTAGATGTTGAAGACTTAACTGTTCCTTTAAGGCCCTATACACCTTCAAATATAACTACAACATTTTTTGTGACTTACTGCAGTCTGGGGTATTTTGCATAGTAACATCTATCTATCTATACATGGGAATCAGACATACTGACTTTTTATTTCCAGTCAGCTAAATCTGCTTTGAAAAACACAAAGTGAAATGTAGCACATCATTTAGGGATATTTCCTTAATATTATTTGAAATGGGCAAATGAAATCAGATGGAACAGTATGAATGAGGCTTACATTTATTTATTGAAAGAGAAAATCCCTGCAAGTACATACTGTGGGTTTTACATATATTTGAGTAAATTATTGTAATTCCTTTGCATTTGGTATTACAGGAATGTGTTATGTCTGGTAGGTTTCCTGTTATGATTTCAAAAACAAAATAACTAATAAGAGAAAAAGTGTCCGTGTGGTTGCCTCATCATGTGGAATAGCCCTTATATTTTTAGACCTAAAGTTTTCAAAAGATTTTGTAAAATAAAATCTCCATATTGTTGTATCAAAAATAATAATACAAGGAAATTCAATAGGAATTCTATTTCTCCTTGTCAAAAATGTAGTCAATTTTTGGAGTACTTACAGTTATCAGGTAACCATAAGTTATGCGCTAGCTGCAACCAAATTTTGGTGAACTCTAGGCCAAAATATAAATCATTTATTGTAGCTGAACAGTTAAAATAAGCTGAGATTCCTTCACAGAGCAAATAACACATTCTATTTATTATGCTTGTCAAATTGGCAGTATGTTTATAGACCAGAAGATGTTTTTTCCTTTTTCTTTAGTAGATTGTGAAATCAGAACTGCTCATTCTATTGTAGATGGTAGAAGCAGCTGTGTTTTATGAACTCAGGACTATGTACTTGGTATGACTGAATCTGCAAGCTTTTCCTGGCACAATGTTTATTTTCCATGGAGACTAGTCAAAAAGCAATAGCTTTTGCTGCAAATATTGTATAAAGTAATGTGTGCTTCATTTAAACTGCTAGGGCCCCAAATTTACCGGCAATGATCAAGATTTATAACAGATGTTTGGCATTAAATACTACACATGACCTCAATGTAAACTTTTTTCTTTCCCAGCTTATCAAGTGCTGTATTTTTCAAATGAAATCACCCAGCGTGCATCAATACATGCAACAATCACATAAATCTATTTATTACATTTAAGTTATTTATTTATTGTGTTTTATTTTATATGAATTTCTCTTTTAAAAATCTATTTATTGTGTATTGAACATTTACTCTAATCTCATTATTGTTGTGTCAATATTAATTTAAATTTCACACAATTCTAAGTTTACTTTAACCCCTGTTATAATTCAGGGAACAATAATATTTCTCTAACAGTGGTTCTTTGTGGTTATAAGCCATGTAACCCATTAGATGCCAGGAAGAAATTAAATTACATTGCAACAGAATGGAAATTCTCCTGACACTTAACGGGTATAAATTACCTGAATTGCAATTATTTGGTTAAACTAACCTTTGGTAAAAGAGAAAACTGTTATGAATGTTTGTACTGTTATTACAGTGAAATTAATCTTACGTTTTTTTATGGAATAAAACTCTATTTTTGTACAGTCGCCTATTTACTGTAGAAATAAAGTTGACATATTGTTTTCTTTAATTTTTCTTTGAATTTTTTTACTAGCTGATTGCCATTAAGGGTTTTGTAAAATTGTATCCAGTATAAGCAAGATCCATTCACCTTACAGCACTTAATCTGTATGGGTGAAATTTAATAAACACGTAAAGACCCAATTTTGTCTTTTCGAGTTTATTCCCATGAAATCTCCACTGTTTCTCACAGTAAATATCCATCAATTTTTTTAAATCGAAATTTACCGATAGAAACTTTTCAGATTTTTGGATGGAAAGGTAGCCATACTATTGCTTCTACATAATACTCTCATATCTGTAAGCCACCTAGAAAATGTATCTTTCTACCCAATAAAATAGAAGTTATCAGTGCTCAGGATAAAAAAATACCAATCTTTTTTCTATTTTCTCAGGTCTCAACATATCCCCAGAAAATAAAAAAGCTTCTAGTGTAGTACTTAAATAAAGTTTAATTATATATTGAATAGTAATACTCTATTTTGGAAGACAATACACACATGTAATATAGGAAATTATTTTCTCAATTATTACAACGCGTTTCGCTTCCAATAGGAGCTGCATCAAGCAGCATGACTGTATGGCAGACTGCAGCAGCAGTCTTAAAGCAGGAATTGGAGCACTTCTGCTGTAATAGAAGGTCCAGGGTACACTCACACCCCCCCTCCCCCAGTCATGGCAAGAGTTCCTACTCCAGTGGAATGAGATAGTTTAGCACAACAAAGTAAAGTACTTTTAATGTAGGAAGATGGAGGAATCCAGCACCTTAGGGGAGACAGTGAGAAAAGCATGGCAACAGTTCTTAGAATAGTGGAGAAGAGCAGAGGCTGTAAAGCCAGGTAGTAGAAACTTGCAGTAGGCCAGGCAGGCAAAATATGGGCATTCTGGATAGTGTTTTAGTTGATGGGGATTTTTTTGCCAGTTGTAGTAACATGTTCAGAGAAAAGAACATGTGGTAAAGCAAAAACCAAACCAAGACAAAGTACAGAAGCAAATTGCATATTACTGAAGTCCTCATTAATTGAAATATAAAGGTAAGATCCAGTCCAGCTGAAGGAATGATCAGTTTCAGCCTCCAAGAGTAGATGGCTGGGAGAAAGTCCTCATTTTTACTAGTTTTTCATCCACTTGCAATTGTGTGATTCACAATGCAATAAAAACCTTCCCTGAAATGACATTGCATCATACTAAGGGTGTGATTTCAGGGTTTTTTAGTTGACTCCGGTAGTGTGCACTGTCATCTCCGCCCACATCACCATATCCTTATTAACTTA
>WMED01026846.1:0-10738 GCA_019650415.1 Pipa parva | reverse complement strand
AGTAGTCTTATACACCTGCAAATACAGTAAATATGCCTGTGTGCAAAACTAAATAACGCTTAGTTCACTATTGGTGTTCCAGAACAATGCAAAAAAAAAGACTTTTTAAAGCTTAGGCCAAATTTTCTTAAGATATAAATGTAATTTGAATTAGTTTAACAATAGTGGTTTATAGAACAGAGCCTTGAGGTACACCACCTATGTGGCAGTTCATAGTACTGAGTTTTGACCACAGCTTTCTGGGGGTGATTATTTTGTTCTTTAAGAAGTGTGAAGCATGTATGTTCTTGAAACCTATAGCACCAATTACAAGGTCTTATAACAAAAAAATTTAAATGGTCCATATTATTTTATTTTGAAGAATTCCTTGTAGCCATATATTGTCTCTAAATTTGTTGCTATTTCAAGTGCCTTTGCATGTCTTTAATCCCAAACTGTCTCCCATCACACGCCATTGCCTCCCTATTCCTGTAAAGACAGCATGCCAACCTTCCTTTGCCTTGTAATAAGCTGCTTGCTCACAATTCTCTATTCAAAGAAATCCTGTAAGCCTGACTTTCTCTCTGTAGTCCAGATAACTGGAGAGAGCTAGCCTTCATTTATGCCTGGCATGGCATCAGACTTTTCTGAGGAGGGGGGGGGGGGATGGGAAGTCTTCGAGAAGAAGCAGATTAAAAAGATGAAGTGTCATATGTTCATATTCTGTTGTGCAATTAGAGTTAACCTTTTTGGTTCGCTTGTCAGATACATGTTTTAACCAGCGGGCTCCCTGGTGAGCTTTCAAAGAAAACTACTTTTACAACTTGTGCTGCCTTTTACCTGATAAGTCTCCCGGAGAATTTGTTGGAACAGTTAATAATGAAATAAATTACATGGATTTCAAAGATGCTGACCTGGGGAATTTCTTTTTGTTTCCTATTTCTTCCTACCTTTAGTTTTCTTCGCTTTCATGTTCCTTTCTCTGTGTTCCTCAGATTTGGAAAGAAATACAAATGCAGATTGTGAGAGAGCAATCAAAGCTATTTAAAGCTTATTTTTAAATTGTGTGCCCTAGTGATGGACATTCACTGCTACTGGTCATTTAAATGGAAGCCCCCGACTGGGCAATGTGTGGCTAATTTTACAAAAAATGCAAAACCTTTTCTCCATTTGCCAATGGAAATACAAATATATTTAACAAAATAAGCAAAGGTTACCCCATATTGGCTTTTCCTCTAGGGTTTGTCAGAGTCTCTTTGTCTGTATATTCTTCTATGAACTTGTTTCTATTGTTGGAATGAAGTTATTTTTGGTGTTTATGGAGTATCTTGTAAACAAGAAAGATGACATTATGACTTTGAACAAGCAGTCCAACTGAACTTGGTTTTATTTACCTGATCCATTTACAAAAATGAACAGTAAAAGATAAAGAAAATATACAGTAGAAGCCACTGTCCCTCAGGTAGCACAAAAGCACTGTCTATTCCCAGAGTGCCTCCACCAATAATGCATTTAATGTTAGTTCAAACAGTGGATGACCATATAACTCCCTCTACTTTATCTGGGAGGGAGAGCCTTGACTCCTGTAGGCAGCTGGTGATGGTCCCAATCCAAACCCCTTACCCAATAATCAAGAAGAGTGGGAAGTTTTTGGATACGGGAACATTTTTAGTTTCATCATTTAGGGAGTGGGGGGGGGCCTAAAAACCCACTCCATTGGTAAATTCCCTCCACTCCCCTACACAAGTTGGGTGTATTCTATCAGATCAACCGTTTCATAAAATTTCAACATTTTTTCCCCAGACTCAAAAAGAGAATGTGGTCTTATGGGAATCCTTCCCATGCCACTTTCTGCATGAAGATAGAGTATGGACCTCTCCATTAATATCTGTTGGGTTGTTTACTTATTAATTTCCATTTTTAATTAATTGTTGCTCTTTACTTGCCTTATTATTATTTGATCTTATTATTGTATTTTTGTTGCTGGTTATTTGATATTTTATATAGTTTGCTAGTGGTTTGGGTTCTTTCCTCCTTATCTATTTGCCATAATACGGTTTGTTGCTGGTCAGGTGGCTTTTTAGGTGATTTGATGCTGGCTTTTACTTTGTTTTTGTTTCAAACACTTTGCCTTTAAATTACTTTCTTTGAATTAATTCTTTCTTGACCCAGAATTAGAAACAATTACAAATTGCTTTTTTTTTTTTTTCATTTTTTTATTGGATCTGATACTATACAGCATACAATGCAAAAATTATCTGATCATATAATTTACCATTATAATTTTTTAATATCATATTAACAGCATATTGAAATGTGTTCAGGCAGTGATAGCCACAAAAACCTGCATTGTGGGACATTAACTTTGAAACTAGTGGTTGAATAGATTCTAAAAATAGGCACAAAATATAAGAAAAGAGAAAAAGAGATTAAAAAAAATATATGATAAAATGATATTAATAATCCAATATAGAATGTGCTAATTTGTTGCTTTAAATTGATTAGTATGAACCTAATTTAAAATTTTCCAGATATTGTTCCCATGGCAACCAGTCCCTCCTCATATCCTCTACAATGTAAGTAGCTAGTGATATTTTCCGTCACTTTTATCCAACTGACTTTAATGACTATTTTTTGTTTTGCCGGGGTAGTAGAAGCTTCTTCCAAGAGGCAGGCAGCAAAGTTTGTGCTGCTGTCTAGATATCAGTGGTTAGTTTTCTTTCTGATTTACAGCTTAGAGTTTTGATTTGAATTCCCAGAAGAAAATGACAAGTAGCCTTTTTTTTTTTTCAGGGTGTTCAGATCGGTTCAGTATTGGTGCTTGTTGAGTTTAGTGTTTTGCAAACCAATTTACTAGCCAAACCCACAACAATCTCCAACCTATAGCTGATTAAACCAGCTTGCCAAAGTAACCCAAAATCAAGTATTTAACATTACTTTCATCATTGTTATGCACCATGGAGCATACTCTGTTGTGAATCCTCTTTCCATAGCTGGGTTAGCACAGGTCAGTTCTAGGATGCGGAACATTTAGGGGTACCCCGCCTTTACCTTGAACCCCCACATAGTGACCACAAGGTTAACCTGAAAGTGCAAACATTTTAGCCACACCTTCAAATAAGTCTGTGGAGCTGTTCCCTAGATACATGGCTTGGTGTCAAATCATACAGGGACTTGAAAGAAAGGAGCACACATGCAAAATACATGTTTTGAGGTGCATTAACCATTTAGTTCTATTGCAATGGTGGAAAAAATGGTTACTGCACCCTAAAAAAAATATTTTCTGTGTGCACTCCTTTCTTTCAGGTTCCCAGAATTATCTCCAACTGGTGGTAGCTGGGCTTATGGAACAGCAGTACTGTAACTCATGCACAGGAGCACATGGATCAGGAGCACTCTAACTGTAACCTCATAGAGGGGCACTTGGAGCCAGGAAAAAGGAACTGCAACTCACGGAAGCACTTGGCTAGCAGGACTGTAACTCAGGAACACTGTGTAGCTAAAAGCTAAAGATTCTGAAATTCAATGGGCTAGAACAAATAGACAATCAAAGAGATGCTGGTAATGGCAGTGTAAGCCCAACACACTCTAAAACTTATGCACTGCTCAATAGCAGCGCTTGCATTTAAATCTATTGAGCTGCAGATTTGTGCATCTGTGTTGTGACTTTCATTACCAATATCCTTGGGTATGTATTTCATTATAAGGATCCTACATGTGTCCTCTCTTCACTGAGCACGTTCTTTTTCCAGCCACTATATCATACTTTTTTTCTACAATTACTTTTAGTTCAGTCTTGTTTAAAAATACTTTTATTATTGCCATGAATTTTATATTGCTGGTGTTCTGCTTAATTCAGTTTGTATCTAATCATATTTTCAGTTATTCTACTTGGGCACCTGCCTATGTGCTGTGCTATCCCCTCCCCTCTCTCCACCCCCATGACCCTCTTCCTGGCCCTGTTTGGCTATGTGGAAGTTTCTAATGAATTGAATGTAGCTTATTTTATCCAGCTGAGAAACTCATTCATTTTACTTGACACACTTGCTTGTTCATCCCTGGCTGCCACTTTCAGGCAATCTTCACAGATCTTTTTCATCTTGATTGGGGGAATGTAACAAAGAAAGAAAGATGTTTCCCTCTGGATCTCAAATGAGAATTTTACTGCAGTTATAAGGGCAGTATCTGTGTGAACAAGTGGGTTGTAGCACAGGCTTAAATAAATGAGTGAAGCTCAAATAGGTTAGGTTTCTCATTTTTCTTCTTCCATGGATAGGTTCCTCAACCTAAAAATCAGTAAGGTTCTACGTTTTCTTATTCCTTCAAGGAACAATTATTCTGCTACTTAATGCATTGTCCCTGGGGATTGTTTAGTGGGAAAAATTTCTATAAGAAAAAAAATCTACATGGTGATCCCACCATGTCCAATAATTGTGCTAGTGTGTGCATTTCTTTCCCTCTGAAAATCTTGGGAAATATAACTATGCCCCCCTTTTATCATTAGCGAATAGAGAGAACCACACGCTCAGAAAAATCACCATGATCCAGTAACATTGCTGGTTTCAAAACTATTTACCTTTGGGCTGTTGCTGGGTATAATTACTAGGAAATATCATTTGGTAAAGAGAAATGATCAGACCAATCTTGTATAAATAGTAGCTGCCAACCAAGACAAATGCTAATAATGTATCATTAATTGATTTCTCAGTGCTGTTTTGCTAATATTGCTATTTTAACACTAGCAACAATAAGCCAACACTCCTGGAATTTAAACAGTGAATCATCACCATCTTAAGGCATTTCTATACAAGTGATGTTTTACACCTAGACATGTTCCTTATGACATGGATGGCATCAGTACTGCGGTTAGTAATATTTGCAGCAGGCAGTCTCTGAGAATTTAAATAGAACGAAAATGTAGTAGAGAGGAGTTTGGGAGGAAGTTGATTCCTGATCAGGCCAACTACATATTCTGTAGCATTAGACATATGGGTTTGATTGAGAGTATGTTTTATTTGCCTGCTGACTGACACCTCTGTTCACTGTCATCATAATAGTTTGCTGTTCAGGCATTAATACATGGACTACTGATATGCATCTAACCCTCTTCTACATCTCCAGCTCTGTTGTTTCTCTCTCATGGGCAAATTATAATGATGGCTTGGGGAGGCAACTACATTAGGTTCCAAGTTGGGCATTCCTAACAGCCTTGGCTGAATTTTTTTAATGATGTCACTGGTGCACAGGATTCTCTCTCTGAATTAGCTAAGCAACAGTGACATCATTAAAAGTTTTAAAATACTTTCACCAGCACACTGCCCACCTCTCCTGTGCACCAAAGACATCTTGCCACAGGTCAGCCATCAAGTACAAGGTCAGGCCAGGAGGGGTCAAGGACTCAGAATTGCACCCCATTTCACTTGGGAGGTCTGGACCTGGACAGAGAGAATTTATTGGTATTGATGTTTTTTGGTGTTTTTTTTTCTTCTCCTCTTCTACAATGATAATCAATGACTACTTAGATCTGAAATATGTCTATATGAAATGGAGTGATATGTATGCAAAGAAAATGTTCTGTAACAAGCTGTGGTTCTCTATCCATCCTGTGAGATAACAGGTGAACAGGTGAAGCTGAGTCTGTTAGGGCCATTTGACTGGAATTGTAAGTTTAAGAGAATATGCAGCAGAGATACTATTAGACTTTTACTGCCTCTTCCAACCAGTTTGTGATATACAGGCTGCTGTAATGTATTTTGTTTTAATGGTACCAGTTTCACTGCTCTG
Organism: Pipa parva; assembly: GCA_019650415.1. Classification (NCBI taxonomy): domain Eukaryota; kingdom Metazoa; phylum Chordata; class Amphibia; order Anura; family Pipidae; genus Pipa; species Pipa parva. The sequence goes on along the minus strand of WMED01026846.1, from coordinate 4,975 downwards.
CTTGCTAGGATTTGAAATTATTTATCGGACAACCAGTCCCTCGGAACATTCATTTACTATTTAAAGACTAGTAATGGTCCATTATAATGGTACATATAATTTAGAAATTTTAAAGAACGGAATGAACAGTGCAGCTGCAAAGACGCAGTTAGATTGTACAGTATGATTACTGTTATATGTCTGCTATGGTGTTAGTAGTAACCTTCCTACTGTAGTAATGTTCCTGTTTTACTTAGAAAATGTTATCAGAAAACAAGAGTCCAGTACAAATGACGCAGCTAGAATTCACTATAAAGGATGCAATTATGTATGTTGTTTTACTGGTACTGAATGATGTCCGGGGTTATTGGCCCAAGTGTGAATAGGTGTGAATTTGCCACATCCCCAAGTTGGAAAGACCGGTTTTGGTCCCTGTGAGATTACCACAAGAGTTTTTTCAACCTTCATTTTTCAAAGTTTTTCGATAGAAAGGAAGCCATACATTAAGGTAGAAGTATGACTACCTTTCTATCGAAAAATAGAGATCGAAAAAACTCACGCAGAAATCTCACAGGAACAACGTGAGATCTCACGCGATGAACTTGGAAAGACCAAGAGTGGACTTTCCGACTTTAATACATTTTGCCCTAAAGGTGCTATTGACATGAAATTCTCACCAAATGTCAGTAACAACCCATCCAGTCCACACAGGCAAAGAAATCAAACCATAAATGTCCATAAATTAAGTTATATGAAATAATGAGAAACAACGCAGGGAAAAAGTATTGAAAATTTGAAAAAAGAGAGTTGCAAAAAGCCATGGAAAATCATGACTCCAGCTGAAATTTATCAATAGTTTGAAAACAATCCTGACACTTAATGGAACAGTCCAGCCGAAAATAAAAAACACACATTTATTTATTTATGCTAATTACCAACTTTTATTAAATACAATTTATTATCATTTTTTTAAAATTTAAATTCTAATAAAAAGAAAGTTTAAAAAAAAATTAATATTCTAACTTATAAAGAAGAAGTGTTATATAGCACTTCCGTGTTGCAATCTCCATCTTCAGACTCTGCCGGCGACTCTCTGGTGTCCAGAATCAGGCAATCCCTCTCACATGGAGATCGTGCACATGATCAGTGCTTCCTCCCTGGATGACGAAGATGAGATAAGGGTGGACATTTCAGCAAGACCATTATCCCAAACACACAAAGAAAGTTTCTGCACCAGCATAGAAGGGAGCTCTTTACTGTTAGAGCAGTGAGGCTACGGAACTTTCTGCCTGAAGAAGTGGCCAAGGTTAATTCTATTAAGGAGCTCAAAACTAGTTTGGATGCTTTACTTCAGTGTAAGAACATTACAAATTATGGGTACTAGATAATGGAAGGTGGGATCTTGATCCAGGGAATTATTCTGATCCTTCAGTGTAAGAACATTACAAGTTATGGATACTGAATAACTGGAGGTGGGATCTTGATCCAGGGGAAATTATTCTGATCCTTCAGTGTAAGAACATTAGAACATTACAAGTTATGGGTACTGGATAACTGAAGGTGGGTCCTTGATCCAGGGAATTATTCTGATTACCATATTTGGAGTTGGGAAGGAATTTTTCCCTAATGTGAGGATAATTGGCTCTTGCCTCATGGGTTTTTTGCCTTCCTCTGGATCAACATTGCAGGAAAATAGACTGAACTTGGATGGACTTGTGTCTTTTTTAAGCATTATAAACTATTTTACAGTGTAAAAGATGTTCCCATGGGAATTGTGGACACCTGGGTGGCATTAAATTAATTCTGAATTTAACAATGACCTTTAATGTAATGTTTAAAAAAAACCCCCAAAAAACAAAAAAAAAAACCTAAAAGTTGGTACAAACACCTAGTTCAGTGTAGTTGTCGATCTTGTGTCAGACATTTTTAAATGGCTTTTATTTCATTATCTCTTAAAAAGCCTGAAGTTTTAGTTCATATCTTATACAATTGCTCCATTGTATTTTTGACCCTTTGCATAACATTGTTTACTTAAGCACTTTTGTAATGCTAGAATGGAATGGAAACAAAAGGTTTTAGATGTACAGGTGGAGCAGCTTTTAATTGTTCTGACAGATGTGACTGATGTTCTGATATAAAAATCGGTGGAATCGCAGTCCTAAATCCAAACAAGCGCAGCTGTGGTTTAGAAATATTGCCTTTTTCAAAATAAGTCATTTTTCTCATGGCTAATCTTGTAACGTACGCAATATTATACATTCTTTTAGGCACAAAGGAAGGGTTTTTTAAATTTGATAATGTCCCCCATATGTGTGTTTGTTTGCGTTAGGTTTCAGATAGATGAAGGTGAAAAGCAACAAAACTGCAGCGGTATCAGGTACTAAACACAAGCCACCTCAGCCTACCGCCTTAAAATGCTATTCTCTCCGGAATTATATTTATTTGCCAATTATTCACCTTGCCATCTTTCAATGTCATGTCTCCTGCAGTAGCTCATAACTTCAGCACCAACAAATTACAATGATTATTCAGAAGCTGTACAACATTCCAGTCTTCTTTCTTCCTCACATACGGGTGACCATGAAGCTTGAGGAAGGGCATAAAGTAACTGCAGGAATTTCTTTCTCATATTTTTAAGCTTTGGCATTTATTCTCTGCTTCTCAGGAATTTAAAAACTGCATATGAGGATATAAATTCTGTGGCTTTCCACAGGTGAAAGATATATTATTGGTTTTGAAATGTAGTCGTTTTTATTCCTAGGGGTGCCTATAAATTATCTGCTGCAATCCCGTAACTATTCATGCATAAACAAATAAGAAGTATAGTTACTCAAGGTTCAACCGGGTTTTCTGAGAGCATCTGAAACTCTGAAGCCATACCTTTTAACATTTCATGTCATACCCAGTCTGTTTTTACATTTGGTAACCCTCTGTCCTTGCTTGGAGCTGGAGTATCATGATGATGTCACTTCGCTCTGAATTTGGATACATTGGTTCAAGTGTATAACAAATATGCCAATAGTATAACTTACTCTTCTGATAATGATTAATGACTCGCCTTGTATCTCTGCAGACCCAAATGTCTTGTAAATTTAGCTAATATGTGTATTAATACTGTGCGTCAGAGCAGCCATAATGTTTCAGAATATCGGCCGCAAATTTTCTCTAAAGAAGAAGCTTGCTTGGCTTTTCCAAACACTAACCTTTGGAATTAGTATATCTTAGTAGTGACCCCTCTGTTTTGTTGCTCAACAAATTAAAGCCAAATGCAACTTGTATATATGTATAATTTTATTTATGCAACTTATAGTTCTCACATTCCAAAGTGGTGAAAATAATGTCCCTTTTTTAGCCAATGGTTGCAGTATGCCAAATATGCTTAGTCATTGTGCCTTTTTAGTTTTATGGAAAATATTATTAAATTCACGCAATGTAAGTGCATGACCAACCGCCCATTATAATGTGACATTAATCTAACTCGGGTGTTTAGGGAGTGTTGCTGACATGTGTCTGCTTTGTGCCTTGAGACATCAGCCTAAATGAACTGGGCAGGTTAATTACAGGAATTATTATTCAGGTTTATGGCTGAATGTATTGGCAAATTTGCCCAACATTTTGACAATGAAAGCACAAATAAGGAAAACAACTACAAAAAATAAATTCAATATACATACTTAGGTTACTAGTTATTATTAACTACTCATTTTAGTTTTGGGGGGAATGCTGGGAGTGAGGGCAAAGGACTATAGGAGATCATTTTACTCCTAAGTTACAGGGTATTTTCACACTGAAGTACTGAGAACTTAGCACTACCAGATCAGTACATGTCAAATTAAGTTTACCAGCAGTAAGGAAAGGGTGGTAGGGGGAGTGTGGGGGTGGGCAAAAAAAAGTTGTGGAGTGAAGGTTTCAGCTCATGCAATAAGAGAAGGCTTTCATATACAGAATAATAATAACTAGTTGTTCCAGGTGGCTGGATGGCAGATTCCCTTGGCCTGTACTGTTACAGAATAAATAGAAAGCCTTTCACTATAATATTTATACATGTGTGTATGTATATAAGATTTGTGCTTTTGTAAGTTGCACTCACATTCTATATATTTAGTTATGTAGAGTTACCTTAGGTGCACAACATAGAATCAGACAGATTTTTTCTTTGTTTTTAAGGATTAAAAATATATATAAATAGTACTAAAGTTAAACTGCCCTTTATTTTGTTAACAAAAAAACAAATCTTGTAAGTGCCCAGTAATTGTTCGACAAGCCATCTTTAAAGCCAGTGCTCCAGTAGACATAATTACCTTGTTAAGGATGGAAAATAAAATGATTTCTGTTAAGTAAACAACCTTGAAATGCCTCAAAGTCCAACGTGGCTTCAACCAGCAGAAAGAGAAAATACAATTAAAATCCGTATTTTTTAACTTTAAAGATAACATTTTTAGTACTGAATGGAAATAACTGTCATGGCAATCCAAATAGCAATTTTTTTATTTTGGCTATTACTTGACATTTAACAAGGCTGAAATGTTGTTCTGAAATGCATTTAACTGTATTCTTTCCTCCTCATTTTAGGTTGTTTGTTGTGTGACATTCCTTCAGCCCCAGCTGTAAAGTAAGTGAGAGGTGCTTTGTTCTCAGCTATATGCTTTCTGTGAATGGGGCAGCTGTCAATCAAAGGGAGATTCAGAGTAAAAGACAGGAAGAGAGAGAGCAAACGACAGTGGTGATTGGGAGAAGAAGGTAAGGTTCTAGAACTGTGTAACATCCCAGCCTAACCCATGACAGATGGTCATGATGTTGTTTGAATGTGTATTTTATTAATAAAGTACTGCTACTTAATGCTGAACAAATTTAACAAAACAATTCTAATCCTGACGTGGGAGGAGTGCTCAGTATAATACAAGTAAAGTAAAATATAAGTGTAGCATTGTGTAAATAAATGCTGTGTGGTTGTAGGTGCTGCAAATCCCTGGGTGTGTCCGCCTCAGTCAAAAAG
>WMED01026845.1:0-10738 GCA_019650415.1 Pipa parva | reverse complement strand
ACCCGGACATGCAGGCTTTACTTTGCCAGTGTCTGCTGTAATAGTGACACATCGCCAATGAGGAAGCTGTTGTATCTACACTCTCTTAGTACTGAGTTAAATAAACGCTCCATAGAATCGATATAATCGATTCATTACTTTTTAAAACGATTTTAGATCGATAAATGTCGTCCAGAAGGCCACCTTGCCTAGCACAGATCGATGTAGTTGGATTGTAGGAAAATAAATCGATACATCGATTTAATAGATGAATCGTTACACCCCTACTAAACTACAATAAAGGACATTTTAACCTTTTTACCTTTGATTCAGCAGCCAGATGGAGCTATCTCCAAATAAAAACTATGGTTTAGTTTGGAATTCCTATGTGTGTTTTTTATATTACTTGTTTCGGGAACATCCTTGTTGACACTAGACTAGCTAAGAACTGTCACTAAAACCATGAAAAAGCTCATCGTAGTAGACTTTTTTCTGGATTTTTGAGAATCTGATTCATAAATGTTGATTTTTGTGGCAAGTAGATGACACAGCAGTCAAAAAATGACAGGATGTATCTATAATTTATGGGAGTCACATTTTAATGAGGATGCTCTGACAGCTAAAGCCAGTGGGGATTATTTAAAATAAACAGAAAATTCCAATTTTGTTACAGTACTAGTATACTGGCTTCCGGTCTAAAGTCTTGAGCCCAAATTTAACAGTGAAATTTGCTAACAATTGTTGGGTTCTCACTGCTTTTGATGCTATTAGACTTTAGGATTACTAAATGACACTCTGTAAAATGGTAATTTTTCATATGCTGTTAATAAGAATAATATGTACTCAATAATCAGAATAATGTACTCACTGACAGTACCTGCATGTGTGATATATGAAAAACACAGACAGGATGCTTTATCTGAATTTAATTTCCAATGGAAGTGCAATAGGTGCAGTTTTAATACAACTGTTTCACTAAGCATTTAGGGGGTTATTCACTAAGGTGCTAATTCGATTGTCGAATTCGCAAACAGAAGATTCCCATAGCAAATCCACTACAATTTCCCCATTGTAAAGTCATGACAATTTTTCAATGTTAAGATTGCGACAATTTTCCTATAATAAAGTCGCGACTGCGACAATGTTCTCATTATAAAGACACGACTGCGACAGTAGCAGCCTATTGCGACAGTCTTTATCTCGCGAATTTGCACCTATACGCAACAATTCGGACTTCTGTGTTATCCCTCTATGTATATAAAAACTGCTGTCTCTGCTGAATTAATCAAATCAAATGGGGATTACCATAAAAAATGAAAATGTTTCATATACAACACTGAATTAAACTAGAGGGATCCTTTTTTATTTGAGTTAGATAATTTAGAAAAACTTATATCGGCATCTTCTAACAAATTCAAAATCACTAGCAATTTACAATGATATCCCATCTATAAAACATTTATGATAGACCCAGTGAGATTACCACAGCAAAGGTTAATGGTTCTTCCGGTTGCTTTCTGAATGTTTACAGAATTTATATAGGACAGGGTTGCCATGGACAGCTGAGGACCACCATCCTCACCCTGTGCAGAGGTTAAAGATATCTGCAACCTCTAAACTGCAGGGAGATGGGAATCATTAACCCACATAACCGGAGTCTTAAATGCTTACTGGACTATTGGTGAGAAATAGTAAAAGCTGAGGGTTACATGTAATTCATGACTACTACAGTTTTAACAGATAGGGCAGTACCCTAGTCATGGCATTGTGCTTCCCAACTCAGACAAACAGGAATGGTGCAAAAGTGCTTGTTTATAATTATTGTAACTTGTCATTTTTAACACGTCTTGTACTTAAAGGAGAAATAAAGTAAAAAAATAATAAACAACAGTTAAAATACTTATACTGAACCGATTGATTACAGTCACAGCATGAGCTGTGCTGTAATTAGCCGGCACGTGATGATTCCCCCGATGCTTCTCAAAGCGCTGGCTGACTGGCAGCTCCTCCAACCATGTAACACCATGGGTATTTTAAACATGATCACATTCATTGCGGGGGCTAATGAGAACGCTCCCTGCAATGAGCGTGATGATGTGGAAGCCGGGGAAGGAGAAGCTGCGTGTTGGCTTCTGTGTCAGCCAGCGCGCTGTGCAGGAGGCACCAGGGGAAGCATCAAGAGCCGGCTAATTATGCTGTGACTGTAATCAACCGGCTTTGTATAAGGTAAGTATTTTAACTGTCTTTTTTTTTATTTTTTGACTTTAGGTCTCCTTTAATACTGGGTGGCCAATAAATAGAAAGCAAATTTTTTTTTTTTCACAGATGTTATTGTCCCTTTAATCCTATAAATCCTCACCAGGCTGTTGTATAGTCACCAAAAGGTTAAAGACACAGGTTATAAAAACTATGTGACTTTGTTATAAAATACCCAGCATTCCAAGGAAACAGGATTGAGATTTTGGAAAATAAAGAGCAAGCACAAATACATCCCTCTTCTAAAGCAAAAAACCTAAAGTTTAAATTTTTTCAAAATGGAAGCAAATAATTTTTAGATGCTTAAGGGGGAATTCATGAAGCTCCGAAGTGAGGCACGTAGTGTTCGCCTCACTTCGGAATAACTGACATGCGCATGCTGATGTCCTGCATTAAAGGGATTCCCCTCCCGGCGAGACCACTCGAGTCTCTTCGCTGGGAGGGGAATCCCTTTAATGCGCATGCTGATGTCCGCGTGCAGGACATCAGCATGCGCATATCAGTTGTTCCGAAGTGAGGCGAACACTACGCGCCTCAATTCGGAGCTTCATGAATTCCCCCCTTAATTCACTACTCTAAAGCTACACTAAGCATTTTGCTAGCATGTTTTTCCTTGGTGACAAAACACTTAGAACTACCTAGGCCTTTTACTGCTAGAACTTCCTTTGTTGTTAGCCAGCTGAAATGAGACCCTTTCTGAAAGGAGTCCTATATCCCTCAGAAGTGATGAGATCAGAGACCCAGATCTGAGTATTACATTGAGTACCAAGGAGACATCATTCCTTCTATAACCTGGCACATATGCAGTTCCTGAGATCAGGGGCGGTTCTGGCTATATGGGCGCCCCCCGGCGCGCACACCCCACCTGGCATCCCCAACTCACCTCCTCCAGCATTACAGTGACGCTCCTCCTCTGAGCGCTGCTCCACAATGAGGTAAGTGGAATGCGCTCAGAGGAGGAGCGTCGCTGGAATGCTGGAGGAGGTACGTTTGCAGTGGGTGATGTGGGCGACAGTGCCCCTCTGATAGACTACACCCTGGGCAGTCGCCCACATCACCCAGCTGTGCCTGAGATATAACTCAGAATAAAATGAGAACTAGTAGGGGAGAATAGCACAAACTGATACAGATATGTAGAAATGTCCCTTGTGCTATAACAGAAACAAACTCAGGTAGATGGTAGGAAGAATGTTAACTAGTAGAAGAGATGGAAGCATCGATTGATTCTTATAAACTCACCCCTTACACCAGGGGTTGGTAACCTATGGCTTGTGAGCCTCGCAAGCCAGATGTGGCTCTTTTGATGGCTGCATCTGGCTTGCAGTCTGTAACGAGCAGTGCGCGCATGCAAGCACCGTTCATTACAGTCTGGCAGCTGATTGCCAGCAGACGCTGTTGAAACATAGTTCACTCAGCACTTCTGGGTTCCTAGCCTGACATCACTTATGATGTGATTGCTAGCCAATCCAGAGCCACTGACATCATTTATGACATCAACGGCGGCAAATTCAAAAGGAGCTGAGCATAGCCGCACTTAATATGGCTCACTCAGCCAAAAATTTTGCCGAACCCTGCCCTACACTTTCCATGATTTATTAGAGTTTCTCTCATAATTCCTGATTTATTGCTAGACTAGCAAAAACTTACAGTGACACAGCCAAATGACAGCATTAAGGGAGCACCCTGCAGAACCTGTGCTAAAACAATAGAAGAGAAAAGAAACTTTTAGTCTCTCATATGCTTTGCACAGATATGAGCCCAGCATAACACATCTGGTATACAGTGCTCTCAAACACTTCACTAGGGTATATACAAATTCCCAACTTTAGCATGGAATTATAACTATACTGTCATTGGTGGAGTCTGTAATAACAATGAGTATACTTTTCACGCTCTCTTTAAACCTGAATAGCTGTCTTCTCAGCAATTAAAATCATAAAAAACAGCAGCTAATTTCGCAGTCTCTATGTTGGAATAGGTCTTGAATATCAGACTTACCTTCATGAGAAATATTAAACAGAAGACAGAAATGGACTGACTACCTGCCAAAGGAAAACACATTCACATTGATGTTTCCTAGTATTCTACATCTGCTGTAATATTTTTAAACTTCATCTATGGCACTGAGATGTGAAAATGATACTTATTATGATGGCAAATTACAATGCTACTTGCTAATGCATGCAAAAATGCAAACTGCAGAGGATGGTGATAAAAAATTCCATTACTCAGAATGTGAAACAGAGACTGATCAAATTAAAAGAGGTTTACAAAGGAAAACCTGTAATTTCTTTAGAATTATTTTAAGATTTTATGTAAAAATATGTTATAGAATTATACTGCAAGTCAAATGGTATGATACTTGTTGCCAACTGTTCCTTAATCTTAAACTTTATAAACTTTAAAAGAACAGTAACAGCAAAAATAGAAAATGCCTCAAATGCAGTTACTACATATTAAATATCTATGATTCAAAAAATTCTAGATAGAAAGTAAGATATTTAGCTATTTAGCTTTTGTAGTATGGTGGTAATTTTCACATTTTAAATGCTCAAATATACCAATATTACTGTTTATAGTTGATAGAGTTTATTCAATATGTTAAGGGCTCCCCCTACTAATCTATTACTGAATAATACTTATGAGGAATATTCAAGAAGCTTCTGGGCTTTTCTACAGCCTGCCCAGAGATAGTGAATTCAATCAGGGCTTCACACTAGCTGATATAAGGATAGGTGTGGGTATGTCCCGGGCCTTCTGACACAGAGAGTTTCAGGAGCAACTCCTCTCTCTCCAACCTCCTGGTGGACGGTCTGCTCAGGGAAAGCAATATTAGGAAGTGTTACATGATCTAGCTCACTTTAGTATGTGAATTTTGACAGTATAGGTTTATTTACTAGGGTAGAATAACACCCCACCAGGAGTTTAGGGGCCTAGGGGGCCTAATGTGATCCTCAGAGAACTGGGACACACAGTCGGGTTTCTTTCTAGGTTAAGCTTAGGGATCAGGGGAGAGACCACTCAGAGAGGGATGGCTCCTGAGAGTCTCATACAGATACTGGAGCTACCTATAACCTGCCTTTGGGACTACATGCAAGCTATATGGGCTATTGAATCTCCTGGTGGTAACTATATATGTACTTTGTCACTTCCTAAGTCTATTTACTGTATGTCATTAATGTATATCGTGTATAGATAAATAAATGCTTATTCTCCTGATGCTGAATTATAACTCTCTGCCTCTTATGTTCTATTATGTGAGCTGCTGTTCAAATAAATGTGGGTTATGTTTTAGTAAGAAACAGTGGCACCCTTGTTATTCTTTAATGTACCAAAACTAATTAATATGATAATTATTCTATACTGAGCCTACTCCAATAGGTAAGTGGGGCCTATGTCCCTGAGGTATGTCTCCTAGCCGGGGTCTATAATGTATAATTGTGTAAGTACACTGGACATGTAGATGGATAATGGTTCTTAGTAAATACCATTACCGTAGCATTACACTTTAAAAAACAGGCTTTAGGGAGTTCTGTATATGCTTTATGTATGGTCAAAATTGTGGTAGAATAGGGGATAACACGTGCGCTTATGGAATGTTCTAAAGTTCCCTCCGTCAGCTGCTGGCCCTCAGTTTCACAAGCTTAGTTCTTGGTGTGATGTACCGTGGGGTTAAGAGTGCCACTCTTGGCTTTAGGGTATAAATGTGCAAGACTCAAGTGTAGTAATCACTGTAGTAGAGTGGGTAAGAAGTGAATCTACTTACTTGATTCCACTGTGGGTAAGAGCGATAGATCCTTTATAGGCGAGATCCAGACCTATTAGTCGTCCAGTGGTCTTGAGGATTCCTTTTAATCCTGTCATCTCCGGTAAGAATGGTTGTTATTAGTATCAGGGTTCCACTGTGGGTCCTTTATAAGTGACATCCAGATCTACTTCTTGTCCAGTGGTCCTGAGTATTGCTATTAAACCTGTCCTCTCCGGTGGGAATAGCTGTTAGGGATAATATAGTAAACAAGTTTATTAAAATAAAAAAAAAAAATCCACACATTTGGCGAGGGTTAAAATTGCTTATCAAATGTATTAACAATTCATTTAGAATTGTTCCAGAATTCTCCACTGTGTTTCGCCTATTTTGGCTTCCTCAGGGAGTTCTTTTCACAAAGCCGTTCAAATCCAAATGTGAATTTTGATTTCTTTTTGTGTTATTGGTCCTCTACTAGCAGTTATCCCAGCGGAACTTGGAAATTTACTACTGTGGCAGCTATAAGCACAAGCAACTGAAATTGAATGTCTAATAGACTTATAGGGGGTAATTCAGCATAGTCCGAACTTACCCTCCGATCCTTCGCCTCTGTTCGCACAGACTGTTATGCACTCGCTGATGTGCTGTGCGCGGACATCATCGAATGCTTTAAAGGGATTCCAGTCTCGCGAGGCGACTCTAGTTGAGCCTTGCCGAGACTGGAAATCCCTTTAAAGCGTTCGCTGATGTCCGCGTGCAGCACATCAGCGATCACATAACAGTCTGTGCGAACAGAGGCGAAGGATCGGAGGGTAAGTTCGGACTATGCTGAATTACCCCCATAGAGGAAACCCTGCAGTCAGGAGGGCAAAAACCATTGTGATATTAAGGAGACTAGCCTGGAACAGAATCACTGCAGGAATGTGTAGGAACCACTGCAGCTTACAGGACTAGGGACTGCAACTGAACCTCACCAGTAGTTGGACAAGGGAAGAATAAAACAAGAAACCTTATAAAGTTGCGTCATGACGTCGTGACGCTGTCAGAGACGTCGTGGTGTGATGACGCGACTGCGTCATGGCGCCCAACGCCTCATCAGAGTTTGGCGCCAGACTCAGGAGTTTAAAAATAGAACAGGAAGCTATACACTGCGGGAGGAAGCTTCGGCGAAATGCGTACAGTGTTGATTCACCTGGGAAGGACCACACAAATTCAGCATTTCCCCATAATTCATTGACTATGTGGAGATCCTGATTTCACTTTACCCAATTGACTTTTGACTCTTTTTCTGGTAAATATACTTTAACAACATCTATGTCATTCAACACACTGTGAATATCCAATTACAATTAATGAGATGCACGGATTGTTTTGTCTGGATTCTCCATGGTCTATATACAATTGAACATATGTATGGGGGATGTTCATGACATTTATTTACTGATTATTTCTCAATGGTGTTTTGAGATGGTTATTTATCCCTATGATCAGTAGATGTGGTGTTCCCTCCCATTGTTTCATGGTCTCTTTTGAGACAATTTTAAATGTTTTTAATTCATTCTTTTGTTTGTTTTTTGTTCTATTTATGGCCCTGCAGTCATGTTTATTTACAATAAAATTCATTTGTATAAATTTGATTACATGTAGTAATTGATTATCATTATTAATTAATTAATATTTTGGTGTGCGCTTTCCAAATGGGTTCTTTTTTTCCCTTCTTTCTAAATGATTCAGTGTTTGACCCATTAGCTGCACCTGTCACCATCATTGGTATTATAGTTTGTGCTCGCTGCCCTGCCCCCTTTTTTTCTTGGTTATATTATTTAGATTGGGATGATATGTGTAGGATTTATATATATACATTTACGGACATTTTTCTATTTATTATTATTATTTTTACTATTTTTCAATATTTTGTTTTACATTTGTTATTTTTTCTATTTTTATTCTAATATATTTCCACTAGTGGGACATTTATGAAGATTCACCACTGGATATAGTCTCCCAGTTTTTGTGTAACTCACTTCAGATTGTCTGTATTGTGAGAAATAATACAACTATTGGAATGTATTTATTGCCTTAACCAACAGTGAACGATGGACACATTTACTGAGAGAACACTAAAGGATCTCAAATACATAACATAATATAATATGGCAGATACTTTTTGTGTATGTAACAATAAATTAACCCAAAGTCACAGTTTATAAGGTTGAACATTAGCCATATAGTGATTTACTATTTGATTTTTTATTAATGATGTTTTTTTACCTCAGTATGTGGGGGTGCCCACCACCCAATTGATTACTGATACTTACTTTGATAGTTTTCTATGTTCTATTCTTAACTAATTTGGTACATATACAGCTCTGTATACTATTATAATGCTCAGTAACCTTCCTCTCTGTAATCTAAACTATGTGACTTTCTATTAGATTTAGATCTATATATATTAATGATTGTGTTTCATTCGAGTGACAGTGTGGCAGTTCCATTTATAGTGGTGTTCAATGTTGACATGCAGCATGATACTGGCATTATGACTGTGTGTCTTTGTTTAAATCTTTGTGGTATTGAAGGAAAGCTTCCCAGCCATAACACATAAGCTTTTTCACTGTATTACGTCACTGTATTACCAAGTGGCGAAAAGGTGACACCAGTCACTAGCGCTGTCCCGCGAAGTGCTGGCACTGATGAGTGATGTCATTGCGCCTGTGTCAGGGGACGAGCATAGCAAGTATGTTTCTTTATTACTGGCTTCTTTGATTCTTATAAATTGAAATGGGTACATGATTATATATTTTTATAATATATGGTGAACCTGTATTGTGTAGTCTAGTCCAAGTATGGATTGTTTTTAATTGTTTTTATAGTTCTTTCCTTGTTTTTACTCACATACAGGTACTATATAATAAAGACATTATAAGCGGGTGCTGTTTTCTCTCCTCATCACTTAGTTGTATACAGGCTGCTCAGTGTAGAGCTAGTTTGTTCTACAACAGCTCCAGGAGCAGCAGTATTTTATTAAGCTGTTCAGTCAGTTTTGCCCAGAAATGTTTGCCTGCTTTAGGCTAACAAAATCTATTATTCCCTATAGAGTTGGCTCTGTCACAGCCACAGTTAATAAAGATTTCACATCCAAAATGGATATCAGTATTGATCTGTAATGGAAGGGGAGCCAAACGGAAAAACCCTGCAAAGTGTCACTTTCAGCTGATTGATATTTATAGATATTGACCTGATATCCTCTATCCTATAAAAATCAGGGGAATTGAAAATTCTAGCAGAAAAATAATGCTGAAAAGCATTAAAACAGGGCAAAACCAATCGAAAAAGGTTGACACGGGCTTCATAAATATGCCCTATTTAAACAAACAAGTAATTATGTTTCAGGGTGGATGTAGCCTTTCTTCTGCTAAAATGTAACTGCTTTTGTGTGTGAATATAAGAAGATTTCTACTAAGTCCAGTTGAGCTGTTTGAATTTCTTTCCATTTTTCCTAGTTTAGAGCATAGTTTTATATACCCTCTAATAATAATTACAATTATTGCATTACTAATTAACAACTATTAATCGAAACATACTGTATTTCTATGAGATACCAAGCACACATTAGCTACAGTGATAGTTACAGTTATGGTTAAAGTACAACTCATACCACATATGGTGAATCACATCTGGCATGGGTAACATACCAATTTCTGTGCATAAATCTCCAAATGTTCTCAGAATTCCATCCATGTTGTCTCTCAAAGGTTCCAAGGCCAGAATTGTCCAGTGATGGAACACTAGGTGTTGCTGCTGCCTGTAGTTTCCTGAGGCAAACGACTGCTCTTTGCTAATGCTTTAGTATAGCTGTAGTGCAGCTCCAAAAAGATGAACTTTTTTGTGGTACTGTAGCTGTACTAATACAAGTTTATGGTCCACCTGGTGTGTAAGTCTAGATGAAGCTGTCTTCAGCATATTAGATGTTATCAGCTTGTTAGTAAAAGGATGCTAGAAGCTCAGAGAAGCTGACTGATTCTTTATTGACTCTTAAAAACAAGTCAATAAAGAGATACCCTCTATATTAGGCCACTAGAAGTATAAGGCTCAATTCAAACACCACAAGACGGGGTATGAGTGTCCATGTGTCAAGGCCAGGTCACCTAAACGCCTTATTTCACTATGCTTCTGGTGGTGTGCACTGCTACACAGTAAATAGCTAGGTCTTCTTCACTCCTCTGACATGAGCTGTTAAAGGGCCTACCCTACTATAGGCCCTAATGAAGATCCCACAGATGTGTACCCTCTAAGGTTGGTCCTGAATTAATGACATCGTTGTGATATGGGGTCTAAAGTGTGCCAGATATATTGGAATCTACCTGCAAAGCTGCATAAATAGTGGCCACTAGATGGAGCTCTGGCTACACTCACCCTCATGTAAAGAAGTGGTGATCACAATACATTTAAATAAGACACAATCACGGAAAGCTATATTGGATTCACAGACTGGATACTATATTTCCAAAAAGATTAAATGAAGATATCAATTTTAAATGCTTTTTATGATATGATCCGTTTACTATCACTTACTTCTTTATTGTTTCCTCTTTTTGCAGTACACATTCGTACCCATGTACTGTATGAGATTATCTTCTTCAAGTGTATAAAAATTCTCTTTTGAAACATTCCACTTAAAACCATTTTTGATTTTATAAAAAATTTTTTGTGGAGCTTATTTACCCTTTAATGATGTTATAACAACTTTAAGTGGCA
>WMED01026844.1:0-10738 GCA_019650415.1 Pipa parva | reverse complement strand
TTACATTGTACAGCGCTGAGTATCCTAGCGGCGCTATATGAATAACATTATACATACATATATAAATATCCCACACAATGTCCAGCTAACACAGGTTCATTGAAAGCTGTGTTTTCTAGGAAAACAGAGATAACTAAACTCGTCAATTATGAGGACATTGGCAAGATTCAATCGGTCAGTTTTTTTATCATCTATGTTCATTATTAATGTTGGCTAAATTAATAGTGTTGACCAGAACGGGTTTGGATAACATTACAAAGGGGGCAAAGATTAAGCAGTGAGTGAATTAAACAAAAATGTATAAGGGGAGAGAAAACAGAGTTGAGAGAGGTCAAAGTTCGTGAGAAATGGCACAAGGAGATCATTTCTTTAGCGATAAGACGATTACTTGTACGAAAGGATAGAAAAAACAATGACTGAGATGTAACATAGAAACTGATGGAGCAGACTTAACTACTGCATTTGGAGGATGCAGCGCACAGAGAATACTACTCATATTTTGGCTGCTTTTGCCAAATATAAATTGGCTTATTTTCATTCTGGGGGTTACTGACTAAAGTGCAAGTTTGACTGTCGAATTCTCAAACAGCGGATTCCCATAGCAAATCTGCGACAATAGTAATGTCTCAACCTCGACAATATTCCCATAATAAAGTCGTTTACTGTCATTACTGCAACATTAGCTGTCTATTGGGGAGTGTGCAGTCGTCGTTAGCTGGTGAATTCGCACCTTTATGTTCGTATGGAGAATTCTGATGGAAACTAGTCATGTTGGCATTATGCAAGGTAACCAAGGGTTGAAGTACAGCTGGGACAAGATGGAGTCGCCAACCAGACCCAAATCCATTTTGCTTCATGTGATCACGTCACGTGACAGAGCGATTTACGGAGAACAGATCACGTCACATGACAGAGCGATTTATGGAGAGCACATCACGTCACGTGACAGAGCGATTTAAGGAGAGAAGATCATGTCATGTGACAGAGCGATTTACGGAGAGCAATGCAGAGCTACCAGTAAATTGTCTGGATATAAGGTAAATCCGGCATTTTTCTCTGGGTAGGAAGGATTAGGTTTTTTTTTATAAATTTAGTCCTGAGTTTAACTAATCTTCCAAACAAATAAACCCGCTCTCACGCATCACGGAATCTTAAACAATCTGTAGACAATACTTGGTGGAAGATTTAAAGCTGTATTATCAGAATATAATTAAAACACCCTGGTATTTACACAGCCAGCACGATAATATTACTTGTCTTGTATGTATACAATAATCATTTAAATGCACCCAAATCCGCTTAAAAGGACCAGTGACATCATGGGAAGGAAATTGCTATTTGTATTGCCGTAGCTGTTATTCCTATGATGCATTTGTGAAGATGTAATCTTTAAAGGAGAACTAAAGATCCAAAAAAAAAAAAGTCATATTTAAAAAATACCTTATAGTAAGTTGAACAGTTGCAGACAGAGCTTGAACTGTGCTTTTGTTCCACTGCACAGAGGCAGACCTCACAGTGTTTAGGAGGGAACAGCAGCCACCACGAAGCTCCTCCCACCTAGTCAAATCGGCGATCCAAAAGAGCGTACACATCATCCTGCTCATTGCACTCCCAATGAGAGCACTCCTCTCACCAGCAAAATTAAGAAGCTCTATGAGCATGATGACATATATGCTCATTTACATAAGGGGCGGGGCTTCATGCTGGCGCCTATGTCAGCCGAAGCGCTCTGAAGTCTGCCTCGCTGTAGAGATCACAGCAGAGCTGACGCAGTGACTGCATCAGTTCAACTTATTATAAGGTTGTTTTAGTTTTTTTTTTTAATATGACTTTTTTTTTTTAACTTATTAAATTAAAAAATAATTTAATTTAACTTTAATTCCTTATTTTTATTTGATTTTGTTGTCTCTTGCTCCCTGCAGCCAAATTGGACTTTTTCGGGGCACTTTATGAATATGTATTATCTAAAAGTCCATTGGAAACAATATGGACTAAATGGGGGTTTGTTTCCTTTACAGATCGGAGATGGCTGCGAACACAAGGAAGGTAAAGAATATGCTACAAACCATGAATTTGATATTTATACCAGTACCAAGTAGAAATAACTGCCGTGCCCATCCAAATTCATTTTCTTTTTCTGGTGTTTCTGTACACGTAACAGCAGTATAGATTGGGACATTCCCTTCCCAGGGAAGAGATGGTTCATGGGTAAGTTAAAATGGATGTCCTTTTACAAAGTAAAGGTATTTCTAATAAACCAGTGCGGTGGTTGATCCAGGCTGTAATCCGGTTGCTAATTACAGAGTTATAAATTATTCCGTTCCAGAGTATTTTAAGCACTGGGGGGGGGGGGGCTCATCTCCAATCCAGTGGCGCCTCCTTCCGCATACTCTTTCTTGCTGAGGGGCAGGCGCTATGGGACAGCAAAGGGATATCATTACGCCACTGTAAGCTGGCTTGGTATAGGGCGGTTGCCATCCTTAGCATCAGGACAGGGACTTTTTTATAAAGTTTTGACCACTGTAAACAGCTTCATCTATACCTAACTCCATTCGCAGTTTTTGCAGTCGCTCATTTGTGGTAAGTAAAAAGTAGTATTTTTTTTTGGCTTCAAAGAACCGTACATGCGATTGCCAATCACAGTAACATTCGTTTAAATTAAACATACTAATCCCATCTACATGAGAAAGGCAGGGTTTAGGCAGTGCGCTTCTAGGTTGTACGGCATTGGATGGAAAAGCAGATCCAATAAACTAACCAAAGTTAATCTTAGAATTGACAGAATGATGAACTCTTTAAACAATTAAACGCAGGCTCCGGGCCAGTACTGCTTTCAGTTATGTCAAGAGTTTAAACTTGGATCCTGAAATGGTTTAATAACTACGGTAGTACTTTCCATCCGATGAAATATTTGTCTAAATATAGACAAAATAAAGAGGATCTATGTCTCCATTTCCTCTTATTTATTACCGTATATAGTATTATTTTATTTATTTTTTTATCTACTGCATTATTCAATCTTTAATTAAAGAAAGGATGACCTACGAACAATCGGGAAGAGACTTGGCGATTCCTGAAGCCATTTTGGGGTTCTTTTAAATTTGTAGAATTGCACATGAAAATCAAAAAAATAAATAAAAAGTCTCGGGAAATCTAAACAAGGTAATACTCACCAGAGAAGAGAAAAATGACTGGAAATTGAGACTGGGAAAAGCCACCGGTATCACTGCACAGCAGCACAGCGTGCATAAGAAACAGATCCACTTTAGATCCATGTGTTGCCTTCTCGTCCCAAACTAGAAGATAAAATACAGATTGTGATTTAGAACATGTGCTTAGATGTCAGCGCTCAGAGACCATGAGTGAATTAAAGACCTGTTAATTATAGGACTTGTTAGTGAAAAAACCATTCGGGGGGACTTTATCAACAGCAGCAATCATTAGAGAGGTCTAGTAACTCATAACAACCAATCAGAAACTGATAACATAACAGCCAATCATAATGCCAGTCTCCCTATAACAGTAAATGTCAACAGATGAGCAACAGTGTCTTTTAATATACAAAAGGCAAAAGTGAAAAAACTCGAGAAGATTGATTTCGACCATCTCAAGTTTTTTGGCTGTAAAAACAGGTGCACAATCAAAAAATATCGATCAACACTTTTCAATCGTGTTTTTTAAGATCGAATTTGCTTGATAAAAAAGTAGCCATAAGTATTTACAGCTACTTTTCCATCAAAAAATATCCACTGAAATGTTTTGATCGGAAAAAGTCGATCGAAAAGTATTTAAAGATTAGATTAGATTTATTTATTTGTCACGGGATAAGTACAGAACATACAAATCAGTGAAATTTCAGGAGCGTCAGCAAAGATAAATAAGTCAATATAGTGATATGACATATATGAATAATAAATAAATATATAAATTAAACCATAGACCAGTGTTTCCCAAACTTGTTCTGTTTGTGACCCGGCACGAAGGATAAGCACAAAAATAACCGGGCCACAAGAGCGCCGCTCATGAATATTCATGAGCCGTGTTCTTCCTGATGCTACATGCATTGCTTACAATGCGTGTAGAACCCGGCTCATGAATATTCATGAGCGGTGCCGTGCGTGAAGTCCCTTACCTTCGCGCACGGCACCGCTCATGAATAGCGGCGCTCGTGACCCAGCATTTCATTTCGGTGGCCCGGTACCGGGTCGCGACCCGGCACTTGGGAAACACTGCCATAGACCATATGCATATATACCTGTATTACACTTATCATACATGCATATATACATGTATGATAAGTGTAATAGGGATTAGAATGAGGGGGAAGGGACAACGCACCTGTTTTTACAACGAAAAAATTTGAGATCATAATCAAACAAAGTTTTGTAAATTTCACCCAAAGGATGAACGTTATTAAAGTCGAAAAGACCGATCTCGGCTTTTCGTGTATATCACGCGAGATCACGAGTTGATCCCTGAGATTATCGATTGGATTTTTCAATGAACAGTAGGCATACTTTACATTAGTAGTATGGTTACCTTTCCATCAAAAAATTCGATCGAAAAACTCAAGCGATAATCTCGCGGGATCAAGTCGAGATCTTGCGGGATAAACTCGAAAAACCAAGATCGGTCTTTTTGACTTTAATAACTATTCCCCTTAAAATGTTACATCCAAGATGGACAGTCCCTATTAATACTAAATAATATTATAAAAAAAACAATGACAACAAGCACATTCACTTTCTTCCTAAATACGAGTCACAATGCAGTTATGCTAGCCACACATGGGCCATCATTGACCAAAAATGGCTGACCAGTACTTCCTGTATGAAGAGATGAATTAAGTTACAGTGAGGCCTATAAAACTGGTTAAGTCCCATCTTCCTCCAAATTGCATAGCCAGAAATAAAATGGGATTTCAAGGGATTGTGGCTGGATCCTGTTCCTGTGATTGGGCATTAAGAGCTTGTCGTGCCATATAAATCTACAATCTAGCTCTCTCTGTGTGTCCCAAAACCTATTATTACATTGCCCATTCTGTAAGAAATGTATATATGTACTGGACATAGCTAAATCTACTGCCAAGTCACAGATGCCTTTATGTGAATCTATATGGAGATTATGATATGATGATCTCTTCATGATTTATCCATTCAGTTATTATAAATGCAGGTTAATAATTCACATTTTTTTTTCTTTTATACATAAACAGATAGCAGAAAATAGCGGAGCCAAAAATAAATTTAATCATTTACTTCTTATTCAATTAGCCCTACTTATAAAAAAAACAGACAAGGTGGGATTGTTTAGTCTACTTTATAAAATGGAAAAATGTTATATTAAGTGACAAATTCACATTCCAATTAAGCGAGGAATGCTAAATATCATAGAAACCTAAACAGTAGAGAGATTAATGAACTGTTACCAACAGCAACACCCGGTGGTCTATATAGGATATATTCCGCTAGACTATTGATTAGCACCTGCATATACTGTAGCATATTGGTACAGACTACTGCTGTAATGGAAGAGAAAGTAATGAAAAAAATGTAATATATAACCCTTATGCACTTATCTCATACTTGGTATATTCCGCTAGTCTATTCCATCTACAGTATATGGAAATGTAACTGAAACATGCATATTAATTGCATTTAGGTTTAAAATTATATTCAAATGTAAAATGTGTTCAACATAAATAAACATATAAACTGACTGATAAACAATATAAAACTTATCTCCATCCATTACAGAAATACGTGCAAAATATTCCTACTCCGATTACAAAATTCAGATTTAGGACTTAAAAATATGAGTATCTACAAAAAATAACACAATCAGCATATTGGTGGGAACAACTCTTTTTTTTCTTGACCTGTTATAACAGGTAGATAATGTTACAGTCAATGATGAATGATTTATGCAATTAATCCTTACTGTAGATCTGGTAGAAAATATGAGTCACTGATTAAGGGAGCATAGCCAATTAACGATCACTTGGCAGTGCTCTTTAAAATCATTGGGAGTTTGTCTTTCTCAATTCATGTTTGTGCTGTTATCTGTGCTTGTAACTGAATTAGTTAGGAACTGAAATATTGCATACGTTTTAGTAAACACACTTTCCTTTTCACAGATTATCAGCAACTGTGCTGGTTAGAATGTTTAGTGCACCTGTAGCTGACTGGAAAGACAAAAGTCAAAGCCCAATCAGATATGAGCAAACAGATCGTGCAGGGTCAAAGGGCGTGTGGTGGAATTTTGCTATGAGAGATAATAATAGCGATGTACTACATTACCAAGAAAAATCATATTGTATTATGTATGTATGTATACTTTTAATTATAAAGCACCACCAGGTTACACAGCGCTGTACAATTCAATAATACAGGTATAATACAGATAAGGGAAAAGTGCTTAACAAAGAACCAGTAAAATAATTACATATAATCAAGAAAATACATCACTCTTTAAAGGGCAAAATTTATTAAAGTCGTCGGAAAGACCGCTCTCAGTCTTTCCGAGTTTATTGCTTGAGATCTAGCGGTGTTCCCGTGAGATTACAGCGCGAGTTATTAAAAGGTAGACATACTACTAATGTAAAGTATGGCTACCTTTCCAACCAAAAATTCAAAACATCGGGACCGAAAAGCTCAAGATCGAAAAATTGAAAAACTTGCGCGGTAATCTCGTGGGAAAACCGTGAGATCTTGCGCAATAAACTTGGAAATACTGAGAGCAGTCTTTCCGGCTTTAATAAATTTCACCTAAGTGCCATGCTATGACTGAAACAAGAGGAAGAAGGTCTCTGCTCCATAGAGCTTACAATCTAAATAGGAGGAAGACTCACATAAATATATAGGAGGATAACAAGTGCAGTAACATAAAGTGTCAGTCCATTTGGCTATAGGTGCCAATGCTGAAAGATAAAATATAGACATGAAAACCAGTGCTGGTGCTCCAAAAGGTAAGAATTTCATTTATATTTAAAGATATTGATGGATTGCTCTTGGCGGAGATAGAGGGGTAGAATTCCAAAGATAAGGGGCAGCAAGAGAGAAGGGTTTAAGATGAGAATGGGTGGTTTTAGTGAGCGGTTCATGAATAAGGTTGCCTTTGCAAAGATCGGAGTTGATGGCTAGGTGTATATGGCATATTATAAATTAGAGCTTACAACTATTACAATAAACTTCAGTTTATATACTTACATTAGGCAGTAGAGTTTAGCACCATGTTAGCCATAGATATAAACAGAGACAAGTAGAGTATAGGCAGAGGCGGTTCTAGCCCTATTGACACCCTGGGCAAACCGCCCCTTGACCTCCCCCTCACCACACTGCCCGCCCCACACCCCCACTCACCTCCTCCAGTGTTCCAGCGATGCACCTCCTCTAAGCGCTTCTCCACAATGAGGTAAGTTGAATGCGACGGCGCTCCTTAGATGCTTTGGGTCTTGCCAGCTGCATTCGGCAGCTACCAACAAGACCTGAAGCAGCCAAGGAGCGCCATTGTATTCAACTTACCTCATTGTGGAGAAGCGCTTATAGAAGGTGCATCGCTGGAACACTGGAGGAGGTGAGTTTAGCTGTGGGCGACAGCACCCCTCAAATAGATTGCGCCCTGGGCAGTCGCCGACATCACCCATCGATAGAACTGGCCCTGAGTATAGGCGATACCTTTTATTGGCTAACGGAATAGATGGTAAATGCAAGTTTTTGAGACTACTTAGGTCTCTTTCTCAGACATGGCATCTGTCATTAGTAGATAACATATATGAGTTAGAAGTAGGAGTAAATGCAGATGGAAAATCTACTTACATCAAAAGAACCTGCAGTAGTCTCCTCCTGAACCTGTTGTGATGGATTTACCATGTTAATCTCTTATCACTAATTAACAGATCACTTCTCAATATCTATACTGCATTTTAGTTCTTAAATTAGGGGTCGGTAAGTTAATAGTCCAGGGTTCTCCTGGTTATATAAGCTGGGAAAAGTTTTGCAAAACAGCTCCTAATTGAAGCTAGACTGCAGGTATTATCTGTGACTTTATGATACACTAGTCTTATAGAAATTACCCTTACCCAACCCTCTATTTATCATGAGGACACAGATAAATTACAGGAAACCGCAATTAAAACCTTTATTTATCTATTGAAAGCTTTGTTTTCTATATGAAAGAACGAATTGTTGAGATCTGTAAAGAACTCACCAGACCAGTAGTTTACACTTCCAGAGACAGACAATTCTGTCTATTATTGAACCACTTCATTGTACATTGAAACCACACATTGTTAAATGTAAGTAAATAAAGTTAACTGTTTTTTTTTAACATATAATGGTTGTATTTTATCATAAAATTTACTTATTTTCAACTCTTATTTAAATAGGGGGTTTCCCATTCTTCATGTGTAATACCATGGGGGGGGGGGGGAATGTATCAGCGGGAAGTAATCAATTATTCATTTAGGTCTAGTAAGTCACAGCAAAACCAATTAGAGAGCTAGAATCTTAAAAGCTGTACACTGATTGGTTGCTGTAGTTTATTAGACTTCGGTTAATGATTGCTTCTGTTTGACACATTCTACTGAATGTGTCTGAATTCCATTTGTTTTTTTAATAAAGAAAAGCTCAAGGATAAATTATTGCTAGAATTACTAATTAATTAACTATTTCATTAACAGGGCGTGCTGTGCAAAGAGAGAGCGCACACATGAAACGTGCCAGAAAATGCAGCAAATGTGATGTATTGTATTTAGTAGGCATTTGGCAGATGCGTATGCTTAAACATGATTTACGTGTTTGACAACCAAGTATCCCAAAATAAATTCAATTAGAGAAGGATTGCCACAGAGAAATGATAGTACATATCAGTATGGTGTAAGAAAAACAAGTATTAAAGGAACACTGACAGATATGGGTTTTATTTCTAAGAGTGTTTTATTGTTAAAGGTAGAATTGAAAGATTTTCAGATGCTTCTGGCTTAAAGACACTTTGCTAAGAACATCGTCTTACACAATCAAGATAAAAATCTAGACACAGCTGAAACCATAACTCGTCTGCCATGAAAATATTCCTGATTGGCAGTTAAGGAATTCAAGGGGAACTAAAAGCAAAACTTCTTTTCAGAGGCCCATGTTTTCTTTTTCTGAAATATTGCTCTTGTATTATTAGATTGATTTATTATGAATTTATTATTGTATCGCATTCCTGCCTGATCAGTTATGATCCTGCTATAGCCCTCCTAAATGGGTAGCATTTCTGTAACAAATCCTAATTGTAGAAAAAAAAAACCCAGTAACAAACGAGTTAAAAATGCAAGCAGCCGGCAAACTATTAGAAAACTAAACATGCAAAACAAAAACAAAAAATTCCGAACAGAGAAAACAAAGTCGCGAAATAAATGGAAAAATCAAGTGAGTCAGCAAGGAAGGGCTTCGATTCATGAATTCAGCTTCAAAGATAACAGCTGACAAGTTCCACATTTAAATAAATGACATTCAAAATCCATCCATCCAAATGGGAATTTTTAGATTTTATATTTTTGGGCGTTACTGGTCCTTTAAGAAATCCTTTAATCTGATTTAAAGATCTCTAGAAAGGAAGTGGCTCAGCCTGTATCAGGAAGTGATGTGCTATGAAACATTTGATTGGACGGAAGTGCTCGGCAAACCCCACCTCCACGTCGAGGTACTGATGGGGGAGGTTTCAAGGTGTAGCAGTATTTGGGTTCATTAGTTTCAGGATTTTAACATGTTTTTATGAACAGTCATCCTTGACTCATAATAAAATAATGAGAAATTGAAATGTCATGTTGAGACTGGCTCATTTTCCATTAGTCTTAAATAATTATCACAGCAGCTCCGTATAGTTATGTAAAACATCAGTGTGTGCCTGTTGCACTCTTATATACAAACGTAATAAACAAGAGGGGTGGCGCTGTGCCAATATCCCATGGGACACCACACAATTTGGTGGGGTGTAGAAAAACAAGAAAAAAGACTAATCACAAAGAAAAAGATGTTTTTTTAAAGCTATTCCACCCCTTTTTATATTAATTACATATACGTATATCCTGTGGGATCTATGTTATCAGCTTCACACTGCTGAACTATTCAAGGCTGGCACATGGTTACTGGCACTGTGTCACATGTAAGATCTATTGAATTTGTTTTCTATTGGGACACTTGCTAATAAGCATATACAAGCTTTTTGGAATCGGTTTCTTTTACATTTATGTGGGAAACATCCACATTGTGCTGCTAACTTTTACCCTTACGTGTTACATATTTATTATTTAGTGGGATTGTTGGGCTTTTGGGTATCAACCAACCGAGCCTAGGAAACAAATTCAAATGGGAACTATAGCTCATATTATCTAGGGAAAGGAGGAAATATTTACAGAGAGGGGTTTTACTCTCCAGCTCTCCTCTCTCCTGCTCTTTATAGCAAGTTGATATCTTCTGCTCTGAGAATCGCTGCCATCCTCTTCAGTTCCTGCTTCCTGTTCAAATTCACAGTGGTGACTATGGGCAGAAGCAAAATTCTGATGTGATACTGCTTCTGCGCTTACAGCAACGCTGAAGAGTAAAACCCCTATCATTAATTATTTCCCTCCACCCACCGCCCCTTAAAAGAACAGTCCAGTCTGATTAATAAAAAGTAATGTGTGTTGTAAATACATAATATATTTTTTTTCTAATATACTTAGTCAGTCTTTTATGTGAGTAAAGGAATAAAT
>WMED01026843.1:0-10739 GCA_019650415.1 Pipa parva | reverse complement strand
TTATGCATTTACAACACACATTACTTTTTATTAATCAGGCTGGACTGTTCTTTTAAGCTGAATCATAAAATATCATTTTTGTAAATATTTGAAAATTACTTATTAGGAAGCCTGTACATATCATGAAGGTCTCAGAACTAGCATTTTGGGCATATTTACTAAAGTCGATATCCTCTATAATGCTAATATCGCCATAGACCATTTATTATTATTCAGCAATAGTGCCACAATAGTGTTATGATCGTTTATCCCGGCAATATCGATATCGCTACAAGCATTGGTACCGGAGGTGCTGCTGTATATAGATATCGATATCCATGTGCATGTTGATATCGATAAGTTTACTTAAAACATAGCTTAAGACTAAAAACACACTTTTCCCCATTGAAATTAATGGATAACGCCACCCAGAAAGTGGCAAAAAATTAAGCAACAAAACTAGCCAAAAAAAACAAACACTTACCTTAGTAAATAATGCTGAAAATTCCGCAGATGGGTCGAACAGCGTTAAATCCGGCGATATCGATATCGCCAAAAACCCATACGTGCGATTCACAGAGATATCCATGGCTCCTGGTGCTTTAATAAATGGGCGATAATATCGATATCGCCAAATCCAGAGTTATGTAAATTCGATTTTGTAGGGATATACAATTCAACTTTAGTAAGTGTGCCCCAATATTGCCTTTATTTATAATCTGGCAGAGATTCGTTATGCTCTTTTCAACCCAATCTATAATACTTACTCTAAGAAAAGGACTCCAAAATCAGCGTCAGAAGTTCAAATGTGAATATCTGCTTATGGTGATGTTGAACTATATCTCCCTACTTTTCCTGTTATTTGTTTCTTGTTATAATAAATGTGTGTAGGTTTTAAGCAAGAACCACTGGCACCCTATCTTTTGTATATTAACTTACATGCACCACGGGTACTAATATAATGTGTTATAAGCCTACTCCAAAGTGTAAACAGGGCCTGCATCCTTGAGGGTTGTCAACTAGCCTGGGTATATGTACACTTGAACTTTTGCTATGAGAAGGTGTTAGCATGTACCATTAACTATAACGTTACACCCTTTTAAACTTTGATGGATTCTGAGTTTCAATTTTAATTTCTGAATATATGAACTAAGTAGGCTCTCAGTATCCTGGACCACATCATGCCTTTGGGCTCAGAACCAGTTAACACCAGGGGGAAATTTTGACCTCTTTGATTCATTTTGCCATTTTTTGATACTTTTTGATGCTATTTTTCTATTTCCCGGACTTTTTGATTTGTCTAATTTATAAAGCGGTGTAAACAAGCAAGTGGAAATGTGGTTGATGGAGTCTATGTTGCCACCAAGATTTATCATTGCAGTGGCATAAATCCTGCTAAACTGTTGCTTTGCAATGTTTTATTGCTTAGCTTTTTTTAATTGGATTTTGGGACTGGAATTTAGGAATAACTGAAGAGCATGAGAGGGAGGGTCACTACTATACTCCATGCCAGGTTTCCCTCCAGGGTATAACAGAGATGCAGGTGTACTTCATCAATGGGAAAAGGAAGCAGAGGCCTGTGGGATGACATGGAAAGAGGTCTGCTGTGTATCTCTAATCCTGCTGTTTGTGTGAGATCCCTGTTTGTTTCTGTGAATGAACTGTATTTCATTAAGTTTGCTGAAGAAGTCTGTTTATTTTAGAATCTACATTTGCTGCACAAAGCCTGATTAAGTTTGAGCTAGAAAGTTGTTTTATTTTTTTTGTTAATAAACTAATAAACTGGACTGCTGGTTTGCCTGATTTCTACTGGTAAAAACCAATAGCCGAGAGATCCCATTCTACAGCAGTTATAAAAAAAAACAGTAATGTTCATGATTGTATTCATTCTTTAAACAGAAAGAAATGAACAAAGAAGGCATACCTCTTTCCAATACTGATTCCATTAAATGTGTTAAGGTGCCAATAACACCAGAAAAATAATAAAATACCATTTGGATTGTTATGACAGTTCTTCCTCCATTCTACTTTTCGCAATTTTTATTGATTTGTGTTGTTTTCTCTTTCATGCTTGCAGTCCCCATTTTTTCAATAATAATAATAAATGTTCAAAAAAATGACCAAGAAGGCCTAATTTATAAAAGATAACTGCAACTATAAGACAGAACAGCATCACAAAAACTTGTCAACTTAAAGGAGAACTATAGTAAGTAATTATACTTACCTGATTGATCTAGCAACAGTAAACTAATAGCGAAATTTACTGAAGTCGAAAATACGTTTTTTGACTTTTTTGCCCATTTTTCACGCAAAAATTGGGTAAAAAGAGGTGAAAATTACATTTTTGACTTCTGATCCCCCTTTATTGCCCATTTTTCACCCATTTTTTGCAGAATTCCAGGTGAAAAATTTCCAAAATAAGGGCAAAAAATGGCTGACAATGGCAAAAAATGTAATTTTCAACCTCTTCACCCATTTTTGCTCAATTTTTCAGCTGAAAAATGGTTGAAAGTGTCAAAAAAATAGTTCATTTTCGACATTAGTAAATTTCACCTGTTAGGAAAAATGTATTAAACTCGGAAAGACCACTCTCGGTCTTTCAGAGTTTAATAAATTTCGCCGCAACGTATATTGCTGATAGATCAGTTTTCATCTCATATGAATAGGCATATCATTAGCACACTTATAGGTATTTTTCTTTCATAATAACATTTCTTTTGGAAAGGATCTCTATTGTATAGCTTGATCTGCTAAAGCTGTGTTACCAATAATTGCTCCAGGGATTGATTGTAATGTTATAGTATCTGTTAGAGAAAAAAATATCCGAAATTTGTCTCTGCATAGACATGAGAAGAAAATGTCTTATCTTTGTCAACAGAATATTCAAGTACTGATAAATGTGAATGTTTATTATCTTTTTATTTTTTTAGAAAACAGATAAGCATCACCTTCGATGACCAAAAATACCTTTTCCAATTTCCTCTAACACTAACACGTTAAATAACTAGTCAATAAAGCAATGTTGCTCAAATTCTAAAAAATGCTCAAATATTAAACTAGAAGACATCCGCCAGGTAAATTAAATATCAATAAAAAAAACATGAAAATGATGGTTCGACAGGGAACTGGTCCTAAATATCTCATCAGTCAAAAGTTTGAATTACTATTATTTCTTCTCGGAGGGGAATTATTTTAATTCATTTTGTTGCATTAATTTTCCATTTTTTGCTATTTCCATAATTTTGTATGAGTATTTCAGATTTGCCATTTTAAATTCCTTTCAATGTTTTTGCAACTCTCTTTATGTTATCAATAAAGACTGATTTTTAGTATTTCAGTGCTAGGTATACTTTTTTTAAAAAAAAAGTTAAATTCTTTGTTGTTGTTTTTATATATTTTAACCCTTACAGCACTTATATTAAATAAAAGTATATTTTTTTGTTCTTTATTGTAGATTATATTGGTTGGGTGTGTTCACACACTTTCCTTTATTAATCTGTAGCACTATGTAGTTACATTTCAATCTAAAGCAACACATTTGCAGGCAACATCAGCAACATTTTCTCCTGGGACCCTGAGTCTGGCACAAACAGTAATATTACCTATGATAGAGTATGGTATGGGAGTTTTTAAATATCAGTTTATTTAAACTTGAATGCCCTTGAGTCTTCTTGAATTGTTATTGAGTTTGTGGTCTGGAGCTGTAATCACAATGTAGTTATCTTTCTCAATATTTTCATGGTATTTATGACATACTGTGGACTTACTTTTGCATTCCGTTAGCCTTGCTAAAATTGCCCAACATAATATGAACTTTCTTATAAGGATATATTTGTATAATAAGAAAAAATGAAATGTAATAGTTTTCATAAAAATTATGTTTTAGAAGACATGCCTCTGTTCTTTAAGTTTTTGATTAATGTGATGTTACAAGTTGTATAAGTGATGTTCATGATCCTGTCCTATACAAGCATTTTTGGGATTTTTAAAGATTGAAAATAACTTTTTGATATAAAAAAATGCATAAAAAAGTTATTTCTTACATGGCAAAAAGAGTATTTTTAAATAGACAATACCGACATGATCAAATAAAGACTGTTCTTCCAGCAATAGGCTTTTAAAAAACCTTTTCAACTTTGATAAATATCCCCTATGTGTTTCAATTTGAAGTCCTCCAACCTCACCCAAAATAATACTAAATAGTACTATATACATACACAAATGTCAGCTATTAGGAAAGTGTTACCAAGGTTATATATGTGAAAGACCTGTTCCTACCAGTGATATATTATCAGGGAGATTAATAGTGGGAAAAAGTCAATGAGCTATGTTGTAGGAAAAAAAAATCTCAAAACACTAAGCAAAAATGAGATCATTAATGGTATCTCCAGGGATTTCTGCTTTTCAGTACTATGCATTAATGATGTTACATCTACAGTAACCGGCAAACTTATTACATTTGCTGATGATACAGATTTGGCTGCAAATGTCGACACAGCACAATTAAAGTAATAGCTACAGGGAGGCAGACAATGTTAAATGATAAAAGGAGACTGAACAATAGAAAAATGCAGTTAGATGAGAATTAATGAATGCATTTAAAAGAGTCCCATAACCTCAATCAAATTATATTGTTAGATTAGCCAGAAACAACTCATAGGTCATGACACTGTGGACCTAGAAAACAATTATTTTTTTTTCTCTATTTATCATTTTGAACCATAAATCTGGTAACCCTTAAATAAGTAATTTGAATAAAAATTCATAAACATATTTTGATTTGCATTTTGAATACAAAAATACTGTATAATTAGCAAAAATAAGCACTGTGTATTACTGTTTCTTTTTGAACTAAGGAGAGAAATTGAGCCAAAAAATGTATTTTAGAACAACTGCTTTAGTTATATCACACTGCTATCAGGTATAATTTCAAAGAGTGGTTAAAGGGAGAAATTTAATTAAGTTGAAAAGTATTTTTTCAAACTTCTTACCTAAGATTTGGGTGAAAAGGTAAAAAAAATAGTTTTCAACTTTAATAAATTTAAAATTTATTGATATACATGGTGTAAATACATGGATATTACCAATTCCATATGTGGTGAACAACTTTTTTTGGAAAGAATGGAAAGGAACCTAGAGAGGAATGACCAAGGATTAAAAAAATGTTTTCTTGCCAAATACAAATATATAATTAGATTTGTATCACTTTCCTTGGTTGTAATAAAATGAATGAAAGCAAGCCAGCTAAGGCAGTTTTGGGAGATTATATAATTGGAAGATAGCCATCCCCAAATGTCTTATTAACTTCCTAGGTTTGGGACAGCAAGGTGGGACAATTGCTCCCCTTTGGATTTCTGGCACGCAGCTTTAAGTAATCCATTTTACTTTCTGGTTTGAAGCTTTTTAGCCCTTTTCCTTATAAGCACATGGTATTGATTATTATCACTGAAGCAATGGCAAAATAAAGAAAATAAAGAAGCAAATCCTTTTTTTTTTTTTTTTTTTTTTTTTTTAGTATAAGATGACCACACTCTATGGTATGATGTTAGATTGGGCAAAACAGGGATTACAGGGAAAAATTGAAAGGCAAATTTTATATATATGGGTGAAATTTATAAAACTCAGGAAGACCACTCATTATTTCTCCCAGTAAACTCAGAGCGGTCTTTCCGAGTTTCATAAATTTTGCCCATTTAAAAGTGTATTTCAGCATGGAAAGTTAAGAATCAGACAGAGACGTCATGTCAGAAATTTATGTATGTGAGGAAAATAAACCAGACTGTAAAAAGTCTATAATATGGGTGAAATTTATTAAAGTCAAAAAAGCTGTTTTCAACTTTTCGACCAAAAAATTTGATTAAAAAAATTTGAAATCTATCAGAAATCTGAATCAAATTTTCGATATTGCGATATTGAAAATGTGATATCGCTATATCAAATTTATCAATATTATGGATTTTCTATAGAAATAAACAGATTGAAAAGTTTCAATTGAATTTTACCAATATCGCAATATCTGCAAAAATGAATCGATATCACGATATCGGTAAAAATGAATCGATATCACAATATCAGTATTTTTTATTTTATTAAATTTTGACCTACTATAGTTTGTATGTGTAATATATTGAGCAATTTTTGTATGTTTGATAAATATTCAGTGTGCGTGACAGATATCTAGTAGTTTTAAGAAACAGTTTTTCTGGACAGGTTACTGAGTTAATTGAGATGGAAAACCAAGTATGACTATAAATTTATCAAGTGCTTTGCTGATTTTTACAGATCGAAAATAACATTTTGATGTAAAAAGAATGCATAAAAAACTGATTTTCTACATGTCAAAAACAGCATTTTTAAACAGGTGATGCCAGCATAATAAAATATATACTGTTTTCCCACCATTAGGCCTTGCAAACCATTTCGACTCTGATAAAGACATTTAAGAGTAAGAGATTTGAAAAAATAATTATTAAATATTTTCTATTATTACAGCAGGATATGTAGTATGGAATGTTGGTGAAAGATAACATGTTCTGCTATAAAAGGGAGTGCAATAAGAAATATTCTCTGTCAAAACAAAGTGAATCCTTCAATTAGCATCACGACATTATTTAAAGGAAAAAAGAAGTAAACTAATTTCCTTTGCTTAAATACGCTGCACATAATACGCCAGTATGAACCTAGCCTAACTCACTTGAGTATTTGCCTTTCGAAACTTTGGTGCAGGTATGACATTTGATACAGTTTGACTATTTTAATTATCTGTTGCTAGTTTGGTGCTGGTCTGGGCTCTTTAAATGTTTTTGGCTGTTTGGACACTGCATTTCAAACCAGTTAGTCAGCTCCTAATATGGTGAATTACTTTTAGAGAATTTGCACCTCCTCATGCATTTTTCATTATTAACACCATTTTGCCAAAGCTGGAATAAGGGAAGATTTTTCTATCTGAATTCACATTAACACTTAACCTAAATGAGCAGTTACTGGCAGTGATATGCCTATTTGTCTTGCATGCATATTTGTCACTGTCCAGTAATGTACATTTTATTATTTATTAAATAACATCCATTTTAATTTGCAGCCTCTTACTGAAGTGCCATCTCACCTACATCTGTTTGGCAGTTCAATTTGGAATCTTAAGACACTTGATGGAAATACTTGATACATCTGAGCATCTAGCCAGAAACTTACATATGTGCAGTATCGGAGAGCTGCACAACTACTGTGTTTTTTATAAGTATATTTTAGACTACACAAGCCTGTGGATCACATCATAAAAATTCAAATTGATAACCTGAGAGAGGAGGGGTTTCTGTAAGAAGATGACTGCATATTACAAATATTAAAAACAAATGAATCGTTGAAATAAAAATACCAATGGCAATTAGTTGGCCAAATAACTGTTAAAGGCGGAACTATTAAGTCAGAGGCAGAGTAACTGTTAGCAAATATTTTTGTGGAAGGAGTAGTCTTGTCTTTTGAAAAATATTGTGTCAGAATATAGAGAACTTAATGAACTAGTTCTTTATTAATTCATCCATCATTTGCTGTTCTATTTTTATGGCATTATCTCTGGCTTTCCTATATTTTCTTCACTTTAATCTTAAGTAGACATTTATTCTTATGATTGGGTTTTATAGACTAATGACCAGGGCTTTTCTTGTGAAGGTACACGCCGGTACAGTGTACCAGAAAATCTCCAACAGTCTCTTCTGTCAGTCTTGTGAGAAGAAGCCTCTTACATGCGGAACACGTCCGATTTTCTACCTTGTCCAGACTCCAAGCTACTGCACCTCTGGCAGCTACCCTACCACCCTGTGCGATTACCATCTTCTGGAATTGTTTGGTATGTAGTTATTTTCTATTCCGAGCATTTGTTAAATCAATTACTTTTCTATTTGGCTTTGAAAATTTATTTGTATTTAGTATGTAATTAATTAATTAATTAATTACACTTTAATGTTGGGGTTACAAAGAAATGCAGTTTCAGTTTCAGCTTGAAATTAATTAATTAAATTAATTAATTTCAAGCTGAAACTGAAACTGCATTTCTTTGTAACCCCAATATTATATATATATATACTGTATATTATACAGTATTAGTAATTTTTTATTGTTCTTTTGCAATCTGAAATAAATAGTTTTTGATTGAAATGAGCATACAGACTATAGTACTAAATAATGATTAATTAATTAATTAATGTGTACCAGAAAATATTTTTTTACAAAAAAAAAGCAGGGCTAATGACTCAGCACTTTGTATTACTGCACTTATTACCCTCTTGTGTATGTAAGCTTCCATTCCCATTTAGATTGTAAGGCCTAGGTGATTATTCACTAAGGTGCAAATTCGACTGTCAAATTTGCTATCAGGGGATTCCCATAACAAATCTGCTACAATTTCTCCATTGTAAAGTCGCGACAATTTTTTAATGTTAAGATTGCAACAATTTTCCCATAATAATGTTGCAACTGTGACAATATTCTCATTATAAAGGTGCAACTGCGACAGTAGTAGTCTATTGCGACTGTCTTTATCTGGCAAATTCACACCTATATGCAACAATTCGGACTTTAGTAAATAACCCCCAGGGGGTTATTTATAACAAGGACCTCTGCTCTTGTTCTATCTGGGATTAGAGTGATATGTTTTCATGATTGTATTATTGTAATTTACTTTGCTTGTGCTGTAAAGCCCTACTCTCATACCTGTATTATAATTGCATCACTGAATTGTACAGCAATATATTACAAATGGAAATATATATACATAAAAAAATCTACATATATTAAAATGTACTGAGAACCAGATGTTCATTTCAAGATCAATATCAGCTGTCAATCTCTTAAAATGAATCTGTAGCTAAAAGAAGTTCACATATACGTAGTTGTAGCACAGTCCCTGGTAAAACTCCCAGCTTCCAACCAGATGTATTCTAATTAGATAGCACCAGATTCTCTTAAAGGAGAGCTAAAGTTAAAAATAAAAAAGGCAGTTTAAATACTTGCCTTATACAGAGCTGGTTGATTACAGTCACAGCTAGCACCAGGGGGATGAGCGCACACGCGTCGGGAGAGGAGAACTCCCCTGCTTGTGTGCGCTTCTTCAGTGCAGGCCACGGATCTGGCCTGAAAGCTGTCAGATCGGGTCCGTGGCCTGTACTGAAGGCAGGGTTTTGGTGATGGCTCGTGTGCCAACAGAGAGGGCTCTGCATGCCCTCTCTGGCACATGTGCCATAGGTTCGCCATCCCTGGTATAAGGTAAGTATTTTAACTGTCATTTATTATTTTTTTACTTTAGTTCTCCTTTAAAGTTTTTAGATACCAATTCCATTGTCAAATTGGATATTTATGGTGTTTTTGTTTCCAAATAGTAACCTACAAAGAAAAATTCAACAAGTATTTCTTCACGCCATCCTATGTAGGCGTTTCACATTGAAAAGATATAGTCACTTAGTTGTGGTTTGCTTTTACTGCCTGGACTATTCTAAATGGTGTTCAGTAATATAATCCTTACTATTCTAATGTGTTTTTATTATATTATATTTATTTATAGTTTTATGTCCTTAGTAGAAGTATGGTCAGGGTGTCGGATTTACTGTTTGTCTCATATATAAACTTTGCCTAACTGTCCCATGTTTTGATACAATCTCACTCGATCCTCTGTGTTCAAAAAACCTTCAGTAATGAATATGCAAAGAAAATTAAGCACAAATACAATTTAGGTGAAAATCCGAGTGATGTGATTTGCATTGTCTTTGTAAATATAGACGAAGAAGTGTATTCCTTCATAGACTTTGATCGTCTTTTACATTACTAGAAAAATATATTTTGAAAGCACGTATATGTTTACCTTTTCAGAATGTTTTTCTACAATAGTACAATGAAATATTGTTTTTCTGGCAGTTCCTACAATTTTAAATTTCCACGTACAGTAAATTGCTAATTCTTTTGTGATTTATAATAAAGAACTAATCTCTTTCTAAACAGAACTGTTTATCCTATGGCTTGTATGATTCACTTGTTTTCATAGTCATAAGCTATGCACATCTGCTGTATTTTTAAACAAAAAAAAAAAATACATCCACACAACAACTCAAATCATAACTGTTGGAAATAAACTGAAAACATAAGAAACAAAAGGGAAAAAAAAGTACTTGCTACAAAATAAAGGCCATATATCAGTGACTAACAATTTAAAATCTATGCAAAACTAATCGATAACTCTCACATGACTGCACTAGATAGACAGCCATACCTTTAATTTATTGCTATCTTTTAAGCTCTCATTTGAGAACATTTGAAAAGATAGTTCATAAAGACTTTAACTACAACACCCCCAAAATGAAAGAAAAACCTTTATTTAACTGAAATAAATTGTAATGTGTTAACTGCATGCATGGGAAGCTGCAGACAAGTCAGGTATGAGTACTCCATGTTCCATTATCCTCCAGCCTTTTTTCTTTCTAACTCATCTACTCCATTCCCCCATCTTTCTCCTAGCCCCTTATTCCATGTCATAACCCTTATATTTTTATATCTGCTCCATAGAAAAAGAGAAAAAGAGATTAGAAAGAGGGTGCTACACTTGTATGCCTAATCCATTCTGACTTCAAAACTTTATAAAACCCAAACCATGATAATAATTTGCAATTTTGTTTGTAACTGCTTTTTAGTGAATCACCTATTTACCCACAGTCCCAGTGGAAAAGTACACTGGACACAAGATTTGGGGGGTAATTCACGATCCTCCAAAGTGA
>WMED01026841.1:0-10739 GCA_019650415.1 Pipa parva | reverse complement strand
TCAACCATGACTCCCTCTGTGCCAGATCCAACGCTCCACCGGCCAAAAAAACTGCCTGGTCGAGTGCAGGACCGGGGGCCGCAAACTTGCGTCGCGAGGGCCGCAGTTGGCCCGCGGGCCACAAGTTTGAGACCCCTGATATAGATGAATAAATAAATAAGTTAATGAAACCTAGCAAGATGATGCCCGTTCATATTTGAGGGCGAAACACATTTTGATTAGATTTATTACTGTTGCGTGTTGGAGTAGCCCATGTTTAGTATGTGTTCCTGCTTTGGACTTTTATATGTTCTTAATTCCCTTTATCTCTTTTGCACCCAATGAACTGTTTTTGCAATAAAGTTTGGCAGTGTGTGCATATTTATAGGATTCTGTTTTTCTTTACAATAGTGGAAATGTATATTCAGCATTCATACTGCATTCACAGTGTGGTTATTTTATGTTTTTTACACAGCCATTTAATCCAGCACATAGTCTTCTGGGCTTTTAGCCTCCATCTTCTGTTTTGTTTGCTTTTGGAATAACAGCTCATTTACATTGTTTTGATGGAGAGTCTTTAAGTATTTGTGGATCTTATTTGCATATATTGATAGTTTGTATCCCAAAGGAAATCCATTCTTAATTCTATACAATCCTGGGTGCTATCACAGATCGGGTTGATGTACACCAGACTATGTTAGGTCAACTTTTATTTAGTTATTTTATTGAATTATAAAGTCCCATCCTGCTTTTTAATCAGTTAAACAAATTTTCTTGCAGGACACAGAAACAAAAGTTGGCCTAATTTGCCAGTCTTGTGTATGCCACCTTATTTAGTGTGCTGTGATTTATTAGTTAATGTCCTCAATGTGGTATCAATCACAAATTAGTCATTTCCAGAACTTTTCTCTTATAATACCTGAAAAACGAGCCAAATTCCTAATTTCAGCTGAATGCCCACCCCACTGTGCGTCTTTGCATGGCGCTGTTACCCATGTCATGGAAGCAGCAGAAAGGAAATGATTTCTTGTAATATCAATGGGCAGTTCTTCAGAACATCATAATGGTAAAGCTCTTATGTATGGTACTAAGCTGAAATAGAAAATCTGCCTTAAAGCTTTTAGTTCTCCTCTAATCTTTACTGTCTGGTTGAAAAATAAGCTTTCATATCCAACAGGGTTCCTCTTCAGTTTAGAATGGGCACTCTAATCTGTAATATGTTTGTTCGACAAAAGGTATCACAGATGTCTCTAACACTGGAATCTGCAATTGTTCTACGAAATCGGACCATCATGCCGCACACACTCCTCCTTTACTCCTGCCAAGGATTGGGTAATTACAGACTATGTAAAACTCAGAAATTGATAGTAGTAGTAGTAAAATATATAAAACACTGAGAACCAAATACTTCATTAGAGTTGATAAGAGTTGCTGAATATTTTAAATTCTATACTGTGGAAAACAGAAAGTGTACTAAAATAAACCTAATTTCACATGAGCCCTTTGCTGTCACTAGAGGGAGACAAAGGAGAGATCCATAACAAATACACTGTAGCATAAGGCTGTGGGGTTCCTTAAAGTAACACAGCAGAGGTAAGGAGATTTTTTTTTTCTAATGTTTTTAAACAGTTATTTTTAGAATGATGTAAGCAGCTTTATAACTGTTGTGATGGTCGCAAACCACCTCTTTTACTAAACGACAGAATTCAGTGTTCCGTATATTTTAACACAGCCCTTTAAAACTGTGTATTCTGCAGCTTACTTGCAGATTGTGTAGGATTTCTGAGGTTAACAAGTCTTTTTATGTTACTGTTAATGGCAACACATTCTGTAAAATGGAATACAGTTTTTCATCTGCTTATTCCAAGTTCTTGATATAGATAAACCAGTCTAAGGGAGGTGGCATAAAATGAGAAAGGGTCTAATTATAAAAGTTGAAAAGGTTTTCAACTAGTTAAAGCTGGTGAAACAGTCTATTTTTTTTTTGTCGATTTTCCTGGTTATCGGCTAATATGAAGCTGATAAAAGCAATTTTTATTACCCAGACCAGTGTAAACCATTAAACCATTTTCTAGAGAGTTGCAATGTGACTTAGCCATAGTTAGAAAAGTTTCCCATTGAAAAAAGGATATCAATGTCGATTTAAAATCAAAGATGAGCATGACTGGAAAACACTGCAAAGTGTGCAGCTTTTAACTGAATTTTGAATTGACCCTATATAAATCAGGGAAATTGAAAAGTACAGAGATAAAGAAATTAAAAGCAGGGAACAAACCGAACAGGTCTAAATGGTCTTTATAAATGAGGCTTTACCATTACATTATACCTTTATTTGATGCATTATGGGGTTAGCAGACATTTACATTGTTTTCTGCAACTTTCCTAATAAGTGATCCCCAGACCACTTAGCTGCAGTGCAAACTGAATTCATATTTTACTGGTTGATATAGGTTACTGCATTAATACATATGATTTCTATATTGCTACATAACTCCTAAAACATAAAAACACTATTATGGGTACTTTATGATACCAGGAGAAGTAGTGACTAACCATTAATCATTTGACTGTAGCCAGATAAGATATGCACAGTATACTATGACAATTAAATTACCTAACGTGTTAAGAATGTGTGCTCCTAAATCAGATGTGCCTAATTATTAACCTAATCAGAATTTCTCAACAAGAAACAACAAAAAAAAATTCTTCTAAAATCTTCTTTAACCATTGTGTAATCTCCAATGCTTCATAATAGACAACCATAACAAACAAGGCCAGTGTTTCCTTTTCACATGAAAATGGACACTGCACTGAGTGACAGCTGTTTATACAGTGAGCAGGAAAGGCTGAAAGCCTAGAGGTGGAGTTGACTGGTCACAGACATTCCAGTGGGTACAGAGGATATTGTGCTTGTTATTTGACTACATTCTGGACAGATTGCCTTCTTGGCAGCACTGCTTAAATGTGTTAGAAATTCTTCTAGCAATAAGTCTTAAACTCTGTTACCGGGCTCACCCAGTGATGACCAATCCATGTTCCTCTTAATATTGGCCTAACATAACTACACCATATTACAAATATGGTTTTTCTTGATTATTCTCTATGTAATTTGACAGTGTGTTTTCAATTCTAAGCTAAACATAAAGAAAAAGCTGTCAAATCTCTTTCAAATGGTGAGTAAAGTTGCAGGGGTAACTTAGAGGGACTTATTCATGAAAGGCACCAATTCACTGTCAGGAATTTCACCTACTGGCATCCTCGGCACTTGCGTGTGGTTTCGTTGTGGGAAAACACTATACTTCTGTTGCGGATGCGAAAATTTGCTGTTGCACTTCTGTCGCGCTCACGAGAATGCACTGTCGCACTTGCAGCTTTCCCGCCAAAATGCCCTTATACAGCAACCAAACAGATAATTCCTTGCCCAAATATACAACTTATCAGTTTGTTCTGTGGCTCTGAGTATTCTCTCGTTTCCTGTGTGTTCTGGTTCTGACTTCGGCTTGTTTTTTCGACTCTGCTTGTTTGCTGCCCACCTCGACCTTTGGCTTATTTACCGACTTTGATTCTTGCTGCCTGCCCTGATCATGGAACTGTGTATGACCAATCTTCTGTCTATCTCCGCCTACCAGTGGACAGCTTTCCTGGGGGTCGTGACCTGGGAATTCCCGGTGGCAAAGCCCACATCCCCTTGTGGGGGTCAATGGTGAAGACCAGGGTCTACCTTAGACTCCATGCTCTGGCTATAGCTTGCACAAAGCCCCTGTGGGCTCATACTACAACCTCCTTCTCCTCGCAGTATAATCCTGCACTTACCTTACATTCACCACTTCTCTATATTCGGATATTCAGAAAACTTTGAGATGCAGAGAATTTGCAACCAATTAGTCCACTTATGACGGTTTCAGACTGACAGAGCACTTTGCATCCTTTTTGTGTGCAATGCATATTGTGACAAGTTAGCTAGTTTTAGGAGGTTGATGACATGGCTCCTTCCGTCTGACTGACTGGCCCTACTATGCAAAAAATGGTGTCCAATGCTGTTTGATTCTTTGCTATTGAAATCTGACACTTGGTGAATAAGGAGTAGAGAATTAACTTTAACTATCTAGAGTGTAGAAACTGAAAGTGACACAAATACACTTCAGTGTCCAAATTCTCACTTAAATAAGCCCCAAAGAAGGATACATAACCCTAGTGGGATTTGGTTGGAAGAATTAGAAAAGAGTGCTAAAAAAGGGAGATAAGAGTCAACAGCTTTTTTTTTAGCTGTCAAATGAAATTGCATTAGTTCACTTGTTCTGGCTTTCACTTAAATCAGAAACAATAATTGGATGTGGCAGGATGTAAAAATGTTAGAATCTGGCAACTAGCCCGAGTGCTGGCATGGCAACTAAAGCTCTAAAGATGTTTCCTAAAGGGTTGAAGGTTAAGGGATATCTTGAGGAAGAATGGCTGGAGAAGGAACTTTCTGATCAGCTCTGATGACTGAATGGTATTGAGGGTGAAACTTTTGAGTTATTCTGATCAAGGCCAAATAGAAAGATTGGGGTCCAGGTTGAACTGATATGATCACATATTTTGGTTTGTTTCCAGTGCCAGGCAGTCAGAGTGAATAGTAGCAACTAGAATGGGCATATTGGTTTGGAAATGGCTTATCATAAACTGAACAGTAACTGAATATGTTGCATAGTAACTGGAAAGCTAGTCACTGATCAAGATCTAGTTATTTTCATTGTATCGCTTAATAGGAAAATCTATCTCCTTGAAGTCAGAACATTATCTCAAATATATGTTCTGCTAAGATCAGTAAATATTTACACATATTTATACATTCATATAAATGAAATATTCATCAAATCTTATTTAATATTAATTTTAACACCAGAGTTGCCATTTCATCCACTAACACTTTTAGTACACAAATGCAATATGGCTGGTTCTGTTAAAGTGCTTATTATAAATGCACAAATGAAAAGGAATGCACACTTTCATCCATGCTCCTATTTACCTGACTATAGGGAAATCAAAAGAAAATAAGATACATTTCAGTCAAGTAAAGATTTCAATTTATTCCTGCATTTGTTACATGTCCTAGTCAGGTTATATGTCTGTTTAAAATGTTTTCAGTCTTATGATGTGTAAAAAAAATCATTTTAAAACAGCATTACCTTCCTTGTGCAGTCCAGCAATACAGTAGTAGACAGGCATGTTTACCTTTGGAAAAGAGTTTAGTCTATATTTTGTGGGCAGGACTAAGTTGAGAATGAGTGCAGATGGTTTATATCGTATTATTTATGTACTTCTGCCTTTCTGTTCTGTCTTTCATCAAGACAGATCTTAAACTTCTTTTGCCACCCCTACCAACTAGAACATGAACTGGATGCTATAGTGTCCATGTAGGGCTATCTTTATAGATTTAATAAAGGGTTTTTTTTGTTACATAGATTTTTTTGTTGTTGTTGCCCTGTGCACTGATGTCACCCCAAAAAGGGAGCTTGAAAATGACTATAGCAACCGGATAGTATTTACCAACATAGAGAAACAAAGAACAAAATCAAATAACCCTTTAAACAAAAACATAAAAGATGCAGATTGGCTTGAATTGTCCAAATCTGGCATCCAAGAAACAAGATGGACAAGGGGGATAAACAAGGAGACAAATGACATATTAGGGAACAATTAATAAATATAAACTGATGTTCTTAAATGGGTTTTAATAAACCAG
The DNA here is from genome assembly GCA_019650415.1 of Pipa parva. NCBI lineage: Eukaryota > Metazoa > Chordata > Amphibia > Anura > Pipidae > Pipa > Pipa parva. The sequence goes on along the minus strand of WMED01026841.1, from coordinate 5,035 downwards.
CTGACTAAACACGTAACCGTATCTTGTGATGAAATACAGATAATTAATTATTTTACTGCCGTAGTTTGTCAAACAATAAATGTTTTCAGTGACTGAAAACCTGAGTAGTCTAATAAGTATTTATTTTCTGTAGGGGCAGATTATTTTTAATTTTTAGTGGTGCGGTAAAGATAACTTCTTCCACTTCCTGAGGCATGAAAATATCACTTTCCAGTAGTAAGATTATAATCCCCTTGTGTGTCTAATTAGTACAGAGAAGGGCATCTTGTCTAACAGGGAATGCTGGGAGTAGTAGTTCAAGACCAGATGGGAAAAAAAAAAAGTTTGGATATGACTACATCACGTACTTGCATAGAAAGCAAAACACTGTGTAAAAAGCAAATACAAACTTAGATGCCAATCAAGGTGGAACAGCTGTCTACCTGTCTCCCCTACAGTCTCAGATAGCTCATGCATCACATAGAAAGCTATTTAAAATTGCTAATCTCCATAGATTAGAATCAGATGGACACTGAACCAGAGAAGAATGTTACATATTAGGGACTTTCCAAACTCCAACAAGCATTTGGGTTACTAATTAATTTTTTTTTTTCAGTGTGTATAAAATAAAATGTATGCTTTGCTGTCAATTTTTCCTTCACATGAAATAGAAGCAATACCATACTTATGCAGAGGGCAGGGAATACAGTATGCTTTTCGTTTTACTTCTTTCATTTGAAAGAGCAATAAACAGTTGAAAGGAAAGAATGTTGTTTTAAAAAAAAAGTCAAGATATTTCATTTCAGCCAAAAGAAGTACAGGCACAAAAGAAATGTGCTTGTGTACAAATAGTCTTTATCTGCACATCAAAATGACTATTGCTATAAATGCTATACTTTTTTTTACTTATTGAAATATGGATTATACGCTAAATTACACGTCACGTCATATATATATAAACTTTACATATCTATACTTATTGATGTGATCAATACATTTTACCATGTGGTATCCATCAAGATGCCTGATTGGTTACACAATACTAGTGTCTATGGGGGGAATTCATGAAGCTCCGAAGTGAGGCGCGTAGTGTTCACCTCACTTCGGAACAACTGACATGCGCATGCTGATGTCCTGCACGCGGACATCAGCATGCGCATTAAAGGGATTCCCCTCCCGGCGAGAGAACTCGAGTCTCCTCGCCGGGAGGGGAATCCCTTTAATGCGCATGCTGATGTCCACGTGCAGGACATCAGCATGCGCAAATCAGTTGTTCCGAAGTGAGGCGAACACTATGCACCTCACTTCGGAGCTTCATGAATTCCCCCCTATGTGTTTGTTCCCTTATGTATTAAAACTGGGAAACAATGTGATAAGTTTATATGTAAAAGGGAGGGAGGGGTTTGCATTATCCTAAGGCTAGGTTCACACTAGCATAAAATGCTCAGCACATAATACGCTAGTGTGAAAAAAAATACGGCTCGATGACACCCTATAGTACTTACCTAACTCTGGACACAGTAGGATATGACGCACATATGCCGCGTCCAGAACGCTGGCTGTCACATTTTGGCCAGTGTATATATGCTGCGCACAAAATGTGGTCACATAGGAAGAGCTGTGAATGCCGAGGGAGTGTTCACATTGTTGCTGGTAAGTACAAAAGAAAAATACACCAGAGCGTATTTTTTTCACACTAGCGTATTATGCACAGCACATAATACGCTAGTGTGAACCTAGCCTTAATGTTGTAGATTTTCTCCTGAGGTCTCAACAAATTAAATTAGGAGAATACATTAGGTTGTGTATGTCTCTATTATGAATTATTGGTTCTTGTTATGTTCCTATACTCTCTACCTGGCAGTGTGTTCTATTTACTATTAGAGTCTGTGCTATGTCTAATGTATTCTCAATGGGAACTTTCTGTTTAAGTCACTTTGACTACTATGTGTGACTTTTTAAAGGGAGCACTTTATCTTTACAGAAAAACAACCTCAATTAAAGACAAGTTCTGTAGTGATAGAGAGGCCACAGTCACTATGTCGTCTGTAGTAGGATGGGGATGCAGGCAATATATGTGGCATTAAGGAGGTAGGAAGACTATTGTCTATTCCCATTCTGGTAAAGTAGAGACTCCAAAACCAGGCAAGAATCAATAACCTAAATGTTTTCCACATGAATGTGATTCAGTTGACATCTCCAACATGGCAGCGTCTTGAACTACTGCTAAATGATCCCAAAGGTGAGAGCATTCAATGGCCCTTGGTTAAGGTCTCAGAACTCATCAGGCTGAAAGAATGCATTCATTAAATGAGTGGATACTTTTTCTTACAGATTACTGGTTCCCCCATTTACCAAAATAAAACACATGTTGGATGGACTTTTTTTTCAGCCTTATAAACTATGTTACTAAGTTGTAGTGAATAAATAGAATAGAAATACTATGTTTAAATACAAGTGGTACTGACAACAAGAAAAAGAAAAAAAAAAACAACCAAAAAGAGAACATACAATTGCACTCTAAAAATAGCCCAAAGGCTAAACAGGGACTCACTATAAGAGTAGAACAGTTTTTTAGGGATTTTTTTTTTTTTTTTTTTGCTTAAGCCATGTTTGCTTATTGATCAAACTCTGCGATGTGGCGAATACGCATCTAATTTGGGCGACTATGATAGTCACGGATTTATGGAGCTCTTCACATTATTTTACATGTGCGTGTATAGGTCCTTTGCATATTCAGCAAGTCGCTGTCATGAATTCAACAAGGAGTAGTGCTCTGAATTCACCTATTTGACTTTACCAAATCAGAGTGGTGAATTGGGGGTTTGATGGCAAAGCTTCGGTGTGGCCTAAAGTGACTAATTCCTCAAAAGTGACAATGGCGACTGTGAATAAATTTGTCTACAACTAAACTTGAACTGGAGACAAGGTTACATAGAAAAAGATGAATTATTCATTTCTATACAGTATACACACTATGTATGAGACTGTGTCCGGAGCAGTCTGCCTGTTCGTAAAATCTATCTGCAGCTTCATCAATAAGGAGACGCAAATTTGCAACTATTTTGGTGATATGACTTGAATTATGAAAAGTATGTTTTGGCAGCTGTCTCCAAAAAAACTATACTTTTTTCAGAAAATAAATTAATTTACTTATTGAATATGATTTTCAATGAAATGTGTTTATTAAAAGTTTAATATCACAGAAAAACTAATTTATTCAACCTAAACAGTCATTGGTAACTGACCTACAGGAAAAGTAGTACCGGTGAGAAGACGGCAGTGGTCTGCGGCCCAGCATTTGGGGATACCTGACTTAAATGATATATGATTTGATTTGATACATCCATCATTAGATGGCCAAAAGCCAAAGTTGCAATATTCCATGGTACTATTTTGGACACTCTTACATGAGGGGTTATTATTGTCATTGATTTCATTTAAGATATTGCTAAAAAAAATCCCCAACCATCCCTTATATTACTTGATCATGTTTCTAACAGATGCTCATAAATGCCATGATCCTTAGGCCCCTTTATACAAAGATAAATTAAAATATTTTTTTGGCAAGTGATGAGTCCATTTGTTTGAATCTTTAATTAAAAAAAAAGATTAGATATTACTTTAAAAGACATGAGTTGAGTGTGGTCATACCTCGAGGGTTATTCACTAAGGAGCGAATTCGACTGTCAAATTCGCAAACAGCGGATTCCCATAGCAAATCCACGACCATTTCCCCCATTGCAAAGTCACAACAAATTTTTAATGTTAAGATTACAATAATTTTTCCATAATAACGTCGAGACTGTGACAATATTCTCATTAAAAAGATGCAACTGCGACAGTATCAGCCTATTGCGACTGTCTTTATCTGGTGAATTCGCACTTATATGCAACAATTCGGACTTTTGTGAATAACCCCCCTCATCTCTAATAGAAAACACTTGTCAGGCATTGCAAGGAATAGCAACTTAAGCAGTTTTCTATATGGACAACCAGCCCAGCTATTTTGAAGGGGAGAATGCTTTTATGCATTGGAATGGATTAGTAATGTGCACTGCAACATAGTCATTAATATATGTTAAATTCTACAGATGAGCTAGAGCCTAAACCTCAGGTACAGGATCTTACAGAATTGTAATCTAGATTAGGAATGGATCAAACACTTAACCACAGTACATGTTTCTTTAATTACCTTGATTAAATGCTCATTTTATTTGACAGAAGCGGGCGAAATTTATTAAAATCGATAATCGCGATATCGAATGATTTTTACCAATATCGCTATATCGATATTGCCGATATCAATATCGAAATTTGGACAGACCATTGATTTCAATGGTAGAATGGCTGAAAAATTCGATATTGGCAATATCGATATCACGATATCGGTAAAAATCGTTCTAAATCGCAATTTTGATAATTTTAACGATTTTAATACATTTCTCCCACTTAAGGTGTCTTGCTACCTGATGTCTTTCTAGTTCCATACTGTTACTGGCAGATGATTGTTTTGTGTGCAGTGGCAAAACAACCACCTGTACCAATAAAGATTTGTTTGCGGTAGAATGAGTCAGCATCAGTCAGAACATTACAATTTGCTCTATAAAAATGAAACAGCGTACGCTCAGTGCACAATCTGGTCTACTAATAGTATGCACAGATAAATGTATACAGTCATTGAACAACTGGTTGTGCAAATATCAGGAATTTTTTTCCAGTTGTTTGTGTACTCAGCAAAGCACACTAAAAAAGGGTGAAATTTATTAAATTCGGAAAAGCCTATTTCGGCTTTTCCGAGTTTAATTGGGCGAACACAACGCCCGTTTTTCGCGGTGAGTATAACGAGATTTGTTTTGATTAATATTTATTGAGAGAAACTTTTTCCATTGAATATTCCCATGGAAAGGGTAGCCATACTATACTAATGGAAAGCCATACTACACTAATGGAAAGCCATACTACACTAACGGAAAGCCATACTACACTAATGGAAAGCCATACTATACTAATGGAAAGCCATACTACACTAATGGAAAGCCATACTACACTAACG
>WMED01026839.1:0-10739 GCA_019650415.1 Pipa parva | reverse complement strand
CTGGCGCAGTCGCCCGAACTGTTCGCACTACTTCGGACAATGGTGAATTCCCCCCATAGCTCTACCCAGCGCTTATGGGTTGGATCAGCTAATCCGGAGCTGCTGACTTCAAAAGGCTGAGCTCAAAAGACGTCAAAAAGCTGAGCTCTGCCTTCAGCAGGGCTCGATCATTAATTAACCAAGATCTACAGAAGAAGAATCCTGGTTGGTGCTTGATGTTCTGGAAGCCATTTCATGTATCCTGCTTCAAGTTTTGTTCAGTTTCAAATCTGCACCTGTACCTGAGTCCTGAGTGTCCAAAATCTGAGTCTACACCTGTACCTGAGTCCTGAGTATCCTGTTCCTGAATCTATTCCTGTACCTGAATCTGTTCCTGTTCCTGACATATGAGCCTGGGTTGCTTCTGTCCCCCTATGGCTGCCCAGTTCCAGTGTCATCCTGTTCTTGTACCTTCTCCTGTTCCTTGTATTCAAGGCCTTGGTTGCTTCTTTCCCCCTATGGATGCCCTGTTCCCGTGGCACCCTGTTCTTGTACCTTCTCCTGTTCCTAAATCTATTCCTATTCCTGGCATTCAAGGCCTGGGTTGCTTCTGTCCCCATATGGCTGCCCAGTTCCAATGGCATCCTGTTCTTGTACCTACTCCTTTTCCTGAATCTGTTCCAGTTCATGGCATTCAAGGCCTGGGTTGCTTCTGTCCCCCTATGGCTGCCCAGTTCATATGGCATCTTGTTCTTATACCTGCCCCTGTTCCTGAACCTGCACCTATCTGCACACCTGGCATTTCCTAGTGGTGTACCACCTTGTCCCATGTGTTCCTGCACCTGGCACCTGTGTTATATTTCTAGTATGCCTAGTGGCTCAACAGACTCTGGGTTTGCCATGGTAACCCTGTGTTTGTGTTTTCTGCCATGTTTCTATTTCCAGTCATGGTCCTGTTTATCCTAAATCCATTACAGTGTATTTTTCTTTGACAATGTCTGTTCCTGAGTTCCTGTCTGTTCCAGTCCTGCCAAATTTTCCTCACTGTGAATGAATTCTCATCCTACTTCTATCCACCAGACTACACCACACTACGCATGTGACAGTGATCACAGCTGTCTGCTTGTTCAACAAGTGTATTCTCTGCTTGGACAATAGTGAAAAGTGAATTTGCATCTCTTTTGGCGATGTAAATCGAATTGTAGCAAGGTGAATTCAACAGGTGACTTCACCCCTTTGACAATGAGTCCCTTAATGAGTAACCATGTAATCAGAGCACTGGGCTGCATAAGTATTATGATGCAATGAACAATGTCAAATTTAGAGCTTAACATCTTAGTCTTTCTTTCTAAAATGAGATTTGTTGTAATGTTTCCACAGTGTTTCAGTTGTATGCATAGTATCTTGTGCACCTGTCACTTCAAAACTAATACTAATTTAGTTTCTACTAATGAAATAAACATTTGATTGACATTATAGCTCCTCCAATCAGATCTCATAAATCATGATCAAGCAGGGATCTGATAGGAGTAGCTATGTCAATCATCATTTAGCCTCACCCAACCCGACTCGTGAAAGAAAAGGCAGACTAACAGGTAAGATGACAGAGAGAAATGCTGTATGAAGGTACATTTTTTAAAAATACATACATATTTACAAAAATGTTTATTTGATTAGTAGAACCTAAATTAGTATTAGAGTTTTGAGGTGACAGGTGCACTTTCAGATACTATACATACAATAGAAACACTAGATTACTACAGTAGTGACATGTACTGGCTGGAGTGCACAGCTGCAAGCTTTGCTTTAAAAACAGATTGCAAGAACATCTGCTTACATATTCCAATATAAAAAGTATAATTCCCTACAAATACATACAGTTCACACACTTATTCAGAGGAAAATACCTTTTTGATCCCTCCAGGTTAGCTCCTGTATCAGACAAACACAAATGAATTAATACAAATAATCATCACTAGGAAACTTGGCATAAGACCAAACCATTTCAACCTCAGACTTCTTATGGTAGCAATGCCTAAACTTGTACCATATATTCCAGAAATAGACAAATCCATGATAATATATACAGGGGTAAAATTATGTATAAATTCCCTTTGCGCAGGATATTTTTATAAACAACCACATAACCAGTGCCTCCTGCAGATTGCCTATGGGATGGAAATATAACAATTGTCTTACTTTAGGCCCTGGTGTTATTTGGGAGATGATGTCATCATTGGGCAAAGAAATTTGGTTATACCATAGGGTTAAGGAGAACCTATTACTGATGTAACACAGGACATTTCCATTTTAACTTTACGGTTGATTTCTATTTTTACTGTTGCAGATGGATTTATGGCAAATCATTTAGATTAATATTAGCCTTATATTTTTCTTTTTTTCCACTGTTTAACTGCATTTCTTTTGCATCCTTATATAGCTCTACTATACCACTTGCACAGCCATTAATCATGCCTCAAATGTGTGGGACATAGGCGTGTGCACAGGGTGTGCCTGGGCACACCCTAATGGCAGCACACAGGAAGATACGTCACGTATAAAAATGCCAGTGGTGTGGGACAAGAAGAGACAGAGTTAAGATAACTAACAGTAAAACAGGATTTACATGCAGTCCAATAAAGAGAATGCTTTGTAACACATCAGGATATGTCACTGCATTGTGTTCAAATAACAAATTCACCATAAAACAATTTAACAAAATCAGCCCTGCTGCACCTGAAGTTGGTTAGCTCATGTGCAGCAACCAACAAAGTGGTCTCGCTAAAACTGGCTAGATAAGGAAGGGCCACTGCGGGAATTAGAAATGTACAAGCGAAGCACATCTTATGATATCATTAGTAACACAGCTGGACACCAAACTACAAAACTGCTAACAAAGCTAGATGGATTTCGATATTTCACAGCAAACACCACAACTACAAAATATGCAGGCTTCAAATAGCTATTCATTTTTTGACCTTTTTTTTTTTTTAATTAGCCTAGTGAATTTATTTATCATGCCTAATTATATTAAGTAGCCAACCTCTTCTGCAGCCATGTATTGCCTTGGCCAATTTCCACAATTTGATTAGGCATGATTCTATAAATTATTCATTGGCTGACTCTTGAGTTATTCACTTTACAATGCAAGAATTATCTATAAAATATGCAAATTTTAGTTTTACGCAGTTGGATTCAATAAACAAAACAACAATCCTGTACAGTATCTGGAGCCATTACATTGCTTGACAAATGTGTTTACTTATGAAATTATATATCCAAGGTCCCTATCAAAATTAGAAATGATATTATCCAGCAGAACTTTCACTTCTCCATGGCAGCACGCATTTCAGTATTTCAGATTGCTTCTAGCCATAGACTTTGCTAATTTCTCTAAATTGTGTTTTGTCTCAAAGTCATTCTTTCCCACCATTTCATTTGTTTGGTTGGTCCAGAGCCTGATGGGAAATGATCATGTCAACCGTGATCATTTTTTTTATATGATCTTATGGGACTACATAAAAAGTAATGTTTCTGGCAAAGATGTTCAAATCCTACAGTTTTTTTTTTTTTTTTTATTCAGCACAAATCCCATAGATATATAAATTCACCGAACATTTTAGTATCCCATATTAATGCTCTACCTAATATTGATTAAATCATATTAAACTTCAAATTCTTTAAAATAAAAGTTTTTTTTATTATTGCAGAAGGAATGCAGAAATATGTGTTTGTTTAAGTAATAGAGAGACATAGGTAACAGGGAAATATATTGATTATAATAAATACATATATCAGCTTCTTCCATTGCTTTGAGCTTTGGATCATTGGAACTCTTCTGCTTCTTTCTTTAGATTTGAAAACTTTTACCCAACATTAGCTATGATTTGTATATCTGATTCAACAGCGCCAAATGCTGTCCATGCATTTTTTAACATAGGCAGGGACAGTAATGAAACATTGCCTACATATTATTGAGAATTTCATATACATGGATCCATAACTGCTCAAGGCTTTCAAACAGAGAGTAGAAATAACCTTGATTCCAATTGAAATACAATTGTAAGTGGGGTGCCTCAGTGGTTTGCTTTTTTGCATTTTTTTCTGTAATATGTTAGTGACATAGAGTGCAACCTGGTGACATACAACATACAGGAGTGTGTTTTATCTTAGGAACTAAGGAATGATGAATTTGGAAAAGATCTACATTGTGCATTAGTGCTGTTGGCATAGTAGCAATGACTTGTGAAAAAAAGGTATTTAAAGGGAGCCTAAACTGCTATAATTAAGGTTCATGATACATGTAAATGACAACTTAATTTAACTTTGAGAGGGTGTATGCTCTTAACAATGAAACATTATTTATATTGATGATACAGTTATATGTTCCATTTGTAATATCTTCATTCTTATTGTAATGTCCAAATTACATTTTACACCACTTAGGCCAGCCACATTGATCCTACAGTTCTAATTAATCACATTTGAATTTGCATCTTGGATATTCATTCAGCCGCAGGTGTACCAAACTTTCTAATCCTTTCTGTTGAACTGTGTAATGGATATGTTTCAGCAGGGGTCTGGGGTCTGCATGTGGGCAGAATGCGCTAAGGAAGGAGCAAGGGGCACACAACCACTGGCCACCAAAAAACAATTCCTTATCTTTGCACATTACCAGCCACAATATAGCTACATGAGCTACAGTTATTACATTGAATACTGTCAAACTGATTGATGTTTTCCTTGGCCACTCTAATGTATATAACATTGGATGGGGTCTGACTTAAACAATACATCCCAAATATTGTGGCCATGGCAGTACCCCATCATAGGTAGCATACAGATTTGCATAGATTAAAAGCTTTAAACTGAGCTGCATCCATGAGTCAAAAGCCTTTATCAACAGTTGTAACCTACATTGGCCACATTGGTGTATATGGATTATTCCTTATTCCAGAATAATTTCAGCTGTAATAGACAGCAAAATTTAAATAGATTGACATTCCAAAGAGAACAGTTACATGATAAAGAAGGTACAAAACATAAGCCTTAAGAGATAGTTCAGCAAATGTTAGGCTGATGGTGGGTGGGAGAAATTGAAAATAGGAATACAGTAGACAATATAGTAAATTTTTAGTGAATTGTGGGAAGTTTCATTTACCACTTCCCCATATTTGGATATTCAGCAAACTCTGCAATGTGGCAAATTCACCAGCTAATGACAGTCACACACTACACAATAGACTGCTACTGACGCAGTCAAGACTTCATTATGGGAATATTGTCGCAGTTGTGTATTTGCTGCGGGAATCCGCAGTTTAGTCAATAAGGAGTAGAGAATTACAGTGTAGCAACCCGAAGTGATGAGAATTCACTTCGACAATCGAATTCTCACTTTGATAGATAATAATATCATCTTATTTAGAGCTAAGAGACAGGCCTCTAGCAAGCAAGGGCAGTTCTGCAACCCAATCCAGGAAGTGTAGTGGATGTACTGTATCTGTATGTGACAGTGCACTACAGTTAGAATCCAGTAGCTGCATTCTGGGTGTGACTTGGTGTACATCTCACTTGGGTTGGCAACATAGAAAATTAAGCTAATAGTGAAATGCATGTAGCCTTCCAGCAATTCTGTGAAATGAAATGTGATACTGAAATGTTTAAATATTAAAAAAACAGGCCAGTTATTAGAATTTGGTACACAAGGGGTTAAGAACAATTCTCCAGTTGTAAATATGTAACCTTCCGCCAATTATATGAGCTAGATTTGGGGTATATAATTTAATAATACTGTTTTTGGGGAAGACAATCTCATAAAGGATCATGGCAGTTGTAAGCTACAGGTAAAAGTAAGTAAAAATATTTTAAACAAAATGGTGAGACAAGCTGAACACTTTCCACTCAGTAATCATTGAAACTAGTATTGAGGAAAACAAATATTAAAGGTTGTAATATTTGTAATAATGTAATTATGTAAAATGAATTCTGTAACAAAAAAAAAATCTGTAGCTATTCTATCTATGGGCTGACACATAATAGAACCATGCAGTGATGCACTGTATAACCAATGCCCAGCTCTAATAAAGTATATGGAGTGATACTGTGTGAATTTCATTGCAGGTTGTAAAGTCGAAACGTAAATCAAGAAATCATTAATTTAGCAACGAAACATTGTAGCTGGTTTATAGTGTTTATTAATTCAGTATTGCAGATTCAAATATACTGATGGCTCACTAAGGTCTTGTTGTACATAGCACAAACAGACATTATTTGCAGATGTTTCTCTGCCATCTACTGGTGTTAGCACCTTTTGGCTATCATACTATGTTCAAGAAATAGATCTACATGTAAAAGGAGTTCTCTTTGCAAAGGCATAGATTAAGACAGACTAAATCAATTTGATAAACAAGTATAAAAATTAATGTTTTGGTGGGAGTGTGGACATAAATTTTAGAGAAATATTCCATCCAAGGAGTGAATGTAACTTGGTGAACCGCTCTGAATTCACCTGTTTGACTTGAACACTTCACACTGGCAAATTGGGGAGGTTTGGTGGCAGGGCTATGGTTTGTTGTGTAAGGCGACCATTTCTTCAAAAGTGCATATACAGTAGCTATAAATGGTGATTGCAACTAAGTAACAACACGACCAAGGGACAAGGTGACAAAGAAATAGATAGAATATTCACAGAATACAGTTCTTCACTTGTTAAATTTACCTCACTCCACATAACTTCTGATCCCACTTCTATCTGACTGAATACACCACTCTATACATCTGACAGTGTTCACCGTTGTCCACTTGTTCAACAAGTGTATTAGTCACTTAGTCAATAATGAGAAGTGAGATCGCAACTATTTTGGTAATGTGACTCGAATTGTAGTGAGGTGAACTTGACAGGTAAATTCACCATTTCAGGGGCTGAGTTAGGGGGTAATTTATCAAGCCGCGAAGTGAGCTACGATGCGTTCGGCTCACTTCACTAATAGTAGTATGCACATGCTGATGTCCGCGTATGGGACATCAGCATGCGCATACTACTATTAGCGAAGTGAGCCGAACGCATCGTAGCTCACTTCGCGGCTTTATGAATTACTCCCTTAGTCTTAACTATGGTATGGTAAAATTACATTACAGTCTGGTTATGGGGTTAAATAAAGTTAAGGAAAATAACTGTACTAAATTTTTCTTTTACATATCTTTTTGGACTCCTGTTGAAAATGTGAACAAGGGAAAACTGTTATCAAAAAGCCACAAATTAATAATGGAAAGCATTGTGTTATAATTGATTTACACTGGAAATTCAGGAATGTAATGTTCCAGTTAAAACTGCTCATCACTACATAGGAATACAAAGAAGACAACAGTCTGTATAAAGATATGCGTTTTGATGCTGGTATTGACTAATTGAATAAGCCCTTCAATACTTAATACTATAATTTTAAGGGGTTATTTGCAGCAGGGGTTTTACAGATCAAGACTAAAGGGGGGAATTCACCATTGAGCAAAGTGAGCTACGAATCCTTCGGCTCACTTTGCACATGCTGTTATGCGCACGTAGACATCAGCGAGCGCTTTAAAGGGATTCCAGTCTCGGCGAGGCAACTCTTTTGCTCTCGCCGAGACTGGAATCCCTTTATAGCGCTCGCTGATGTCCGCGTGCAGGACATCAGTGAGTGCATAACACCATGTGCAAAGTGAGCTGAAGGATTCGGAGCTCACTTCGCTCAGTGGTGAATTCCCCCCTAAATGTGCACGAAAGGGAAAAGCCTATAAATTCGAAAAGTAATAACAGGGAACTAAACAAGACTAAAATTAACACTGATCCAAAATATTTGTTACACCTGTTTTAGTTTATGTATAACCAACAGACTAAGAAAATAAGGGGGGAATTCACGCAAAGTGAGGCAAAGACTCCGCACCTCACTTCGCACTGTTGTGAATTCCCCCCTAAGACTTTTGGCTTCACCACTTTGACATAAGATTTGACAATAAATGACAAGCACTGCCCAGCTTTCATCTATATCTGTCATATCTCCAAATTGTTTTCCTATAATCCAAACAACTATAAACAAACTAATTTATGGTTTCTAAATTTCTTTGATAATAAAGCATATGCCCTGAGATCATTCTCACGGGATAGGATGCATAAAGAACATTTCTTGATTGATGCTCTGCCAAATAAATTTGCAGGAGTCTGCAACATTTTTTAGAACAGGGCTGTAGATAAATTTCTGTTCACTTACAGAATGTACCTTTGATAGAATATCATTTAAAAAGCTCTGGGAAATCACCATTTGTCATCTGAAAACTATGTCATATATTACATATAGTATAACCATATAATATTTTGATCCATCAATATCCCAGCTGATTAATCAATTTATGTAAAGGGGTTCAAATAAATTCTTCCCTAGTATGCTGTATGGGAACTGTATTTACAGAATCTTGAGCATGGATTCCCTATAGGTTTTCTCTTTGATTGGATTATTAGACATAATGCACTCTTGTGGTTTTAAGTAGAGTTCAAGGAAGATGTGATATTGGTCAGCCCAAAGAGGGCAGGAATATGTCCCCAAAGAGGGGGTGTTATTGGTCAGTCCTTAGCTGAATTTTGGTTAGACTTTTTGAGTACCAGTTCAGTAAAGGGAATCAAGCTCAGTCAGGCAACAAAACCTAATATAGGTACCTTAGCTGGTCTTCTATTAATAAATATTACATACATTGTTATAAGTAAGTACCCCGGTAATCAGTTTACTGTTGTAATAATTGTACAACTGTTTTCCTATCTGTAGTCTGTTAGGCTAGGTTCACACTAGCGTATGATGCACATATGCTGTATCTGGAACTCCGGGTGTCGCATTTTGGTAAGAGTTTGATATGCCACGCACAAAATGCAGACACATAGAAAGAGCTGTAAACGCTGAGGGAGCGTTCACACTACCACTGGTAAGTACAATAGAAAATTATGCCAGAGCATTTTTCTTTCTTTTTTTTTCACACTAGCGAAAGATTTGTTTTGATCGATACTTACAGAGAGAAACATTTTCCACTGAATATTTCCATGGAAAGGTATCCATACTACACTAATGTAAATTATGTCTACCCTTTCCATGGATATATTCAATGAAAAGAGTTTCTCTCGGTAAGTATCGATTGCAACAAATCTCGCAATACTTACTGCGAGAAACTTCTGGGTGTTTGCCTGATTATTAAACTCGGAAATGCGAAAATTAGCTTCTCCAAGTTTAATAATTTTCACCCAAAAATTTAAATTGTGTCACCGGAAAAGGTCAATTTTGTCTTGCTGAGTCCATTCCCGTGAGATGTCAGCTGTTTCTCCCGGTAAATATTGCAAACATTTTTCAATTGATATTTACCGACAGAGGCTTTTCGATTGAGTTTTTCAATGGAATGGTAGCCATACTTTACATTAGTAGTATGGCTACCTTTCCATCAAAAAATTAGATCAAAAAGTTTCTGTTCATTAAATATCGATTGAAAAAATTTTGTGATATTTACCACGAGAAAAAGCTGACATATCATGGCAATAAACTCGGAAAGGCAAAATCGACCTTTTCCAAGTCTATTAAAGTTCACCAATGGGGGTAATTCAGGAAAGTGCGAATTTACCTGGCGATCCTTCGATACACCTCGCCGAAACTGGTATGGGCTGCCTGCTCTCCTGCACGAGATCAGCGAATGCTTTAAAGGTACTTCGGCTCAGCGAGGTGACTCGAGTGGTCACAGGAGAGCAAGGAGCACATACCAGTCTTGGTGAGGTGAATCGAAGGATCGCCAGGTAAGTTCGCATTTTCCTGAATTATCCCCTATAATGTGTGAAAATCCCAGCAAATTAGAATAATCTCATTTTGGTTGAGGCTCCCAACAGAGGGTACATAAGGCCGAGCTTAGCAGGAAGTAGATCATTTAGATTTCACTGGAGCCTGCACCGGGAGAAAGACAAGGCCTGCCTTCTGGGAAGAAACTCTAAGATTTAAAACTTTATAGATGCTATATAGGTTATGATAGCTACAGCAATAGGATGCACTAGATGCATGTCAGTGCTATTAAGGCAGTGACCGCTTGTCCACCAGGAGTGGGAAAGGAAAAGCCCCAGGGTAAAGGTGGATATCTTTAACATAGTTGAGTTACCTGGTAGCCAGGGTAAGATTCCCTGAAGAATCCAGTGTGATTTGGAGGTAAATTTTCCAACCCTGTAAGTGATACTGTCAGTGCAAAAATGAAATTCTGAGTGAGTAACATACTTTATGTGGCTCATATTGTCAGGGCCTATAGGTGACTCTGTCAGAAGGTTGCCTCACTCCTAGTCAGGTACAGAGGCAGGGGCAATTAATTCTGAGAAGTATTTTAAATAGTCAAATGTTGATTTTGACATTTATCTCACTTTGCATGAAATGCTATGTTGCTCAGTACTTCAATTCTTTGTATAATGTAGGGGTGTGATTAGATATTGGTCGTGACATAAGATGTCAAAAATTCTGGGGGTTATTCACTAAAGTCCATATTGTTGTGTATAGGTGCGAAGTTGCCTGACAAAGACAGTTGCAATAGGCTGCTACTGTTGCAGTCACATCTTTATAATGAGAATATTGTTGCAGTCGCGACTTTATTATGGGAAAATTGTCACAATCTTAACATTATAAAAAAAAAAATTGTCACAACTTTACAATGGGGAAATTGTGTAACGGTATTTACCTCGGTCTCGGGCCTTCCTGGCGTTCCAGTGCTGGCAATGG
>WMED01026837.1:0-10740 GCA_019650415.1 Pipa parva | reverse complement strand
TACTCATTTATCGGATAATGCACTAGATAGTGCGTTTCTGCGCTTTTTCCACAGATTTTACTAAAACAAAAAATGTTATACCTTCTGGAATGCAAATTTCTAATAATTTAAATATGTAGTATATATACTTGCACGCCCAAAGAAAGCCATAATTTTCTGGGAATTTCAGATAATATTCATAATATACCCATGCCAAAGGCAGAAATAAATGCATTTTAAAATAAAATATATATTTCTAAACTATTTCAGAATTATCAGAATAAAAGAATTAGTGTGTGGTTTGGTATTAAGACCCTTTAAATCCCAAACAATTGAATAATTTACAGTATTTTTGAAAATACATTTACCATTGCTGAAGATCTAATAATAGAAATGAACAAAATCTAGTTTGTTATGCAGAATAAAAACTGATTTGTTAAAATAATGATTGGGGTCGGTAAGCAATGAAAAACTGCAACTTACTCGTAATGAATCCTGAAATGAAGCAGCTTGATACTGTGCATATTTTGCAATGGTGGTATGAGAACGACTGCTTTCACAACGCCAAATTTTCTTTGTTCCAGTGGGATCCCAGTTTTCATCTGCAGGCTGCAATAACTGTGTCCTCACTTCAACTATATGTTCATTGTTTGCTTCTACTAGTGTCTTTGTAGAAAAGAGTCCCAGATCTAAACACAAACAGGTTTTTTGTTAGGTATAGATTTCTCAGCTGGGCTAAAGGCTGACAAATAAATCTTTTATATAAAAAATTATAAGAGGTTCAAAAAGCCTTGAAGTACCTATATAATGTGAAAAACTGGTATGTTAAAAAGAAATAAATAGTAAAAACTACCTTTCATTTATTACAGGGTAGTTACAGCATCAACTGACAGGTCAAGTCCTGCTGTGACTCTTGTTTTTTTTTATATTACTTATTTAATATAGCAGTCTAAGGCCATTATGCATTTTTCTCTTTATATTCACAGTTTAATGGACCACATAACATTCCCCAATCAGTCACACACTATGGGGGTCATTGGCTAAAGTCTGAATTGTTGCGTAAAGGTGTGAATTCACCAGATAAAGACAGTCGCAATAGACTGCTACTGTCGCAGTTGTGTCTTTATAATGAGTACACTGTCACAGTCGCAACTTTATTATGGAAATATTGTCTCAGTTGCAACTTGACTTCATGACTTCACAATAGGAAAATTGTAGCGGATTTGCTATGGGAATCCGCTGTTTGAAAATTTGACAGTCAAAATATTCACTTTAGTCAATAACCCCCAAAATGTGATGAAGTATCATGGTTCATTAGTGTATTAATAAGGATCCAATATGGAAACCTAGAAACAGCAGTTCTATAAGATAGCAATACAGCCTAAAAGGTATGGATTTTCTACTTCATTATGTAGTAGTTCAGGCTGGTAGACCCAGTACTTTTAGCATATCAGTTATGGCACATATTAGTTCTTCTTTATACAAAAAATGATTTTTCAATGAAAAACTATATAATACTCAATCATAGCTAATTATTAAACTATTAGTAATTTATTTAGCAGTATAAGATATAGGGGGTAATTCAGCAAGTTGCGAATGCACCTTGCTGAATTACCCCCATAGTTGTCAGTATCATACATTATTTTTCCCATATCATGATACATGAGGATGATAGCATTTCTTTAAAAAAGGGTAAAATATATTAGCTGCATATTTTCTAAACACACACAATATATAAATATATATCTCACTTACTAACAAATATCTTCACTCATATACTAAGGAAAATACCTGAATACACAACTTAAAACACTAGACATATTAAACACAAATACTATCTGGAGCCACAAGATTTGCTGATAAAATAAATATAAATTGTGTGCTTTTATTGTAATGATTTGGTCGTACTCAGGGACCTTTTATCATGCAAAGGTGGGTGGCACCGGAAGGAGAATTACGTAACAGCCATGTCAAATGATGACATCATAGGATGGCGGACAACACCATATTGGAGATGGCAGAGGCCATCCTTTATAGAGACATGGCAGGACATAAACACTTAGGGGGTAAATTCAGCATAGTCCGAAGTGAGGTGCGGAGTATTCGCCTCACTACGGACTGACTGATCTGCGCTCGCTGATGTCCTGCACGCGGGCATCAGCGAGCGCATTAAAGGGATTCCAGTCTCGATGAGAGCATAAGAGTTGCCTCACCGAGACTGGAATCCCCTTAATGTGCTCACTGATGCCCGCGTGCAGGACATCAGCGAGCGCAGATCAGTCAGTCCGAAGTGAGGCGAATACTCCGCACCTCACTTCGGACTATGCTGAATTACCCCATTAGATGTAAATTCAAGGCTGAATTGTCACGTAGATGGGTCAGTTCATGATTAGTCACATTTTCAAACTTTGCATATTTACCAAAGGTTATTTTTTGTGATGTTGCAAATAACTGTATAATTTGACAGCTCTTATGGTGCACTATGAGTATTTATCATGTGTAAAGTGTGAATTCGCCTAAGTGTACTGGTATAAATTTGTCGATTTGAATTTTTCAAATGAAATTGGAGAACTGGGGGCTTACTGCCAGGTTCCTTTTTGGTGTACAGCAACAGTTCACTCAAAAGTCATAAAAATATGGTGACAATGTGGCAACATGACCTAGAAATTGTCTGGTATGGATATATAAAGTACTGTATGTACAGCACAGCTTCTGACTAAGCATGCGTAAAGTGCGCTGAGCCTATTTATAGTTCTCACCTACTTCCAACTTTCGCTTGAAGGCTCAATGTGGCTTACACATGCACCGATTGGGTCTGGGCTGTAGACTTTGCACAATCAGCAGGGAGTGGGTGTTCCCAAATCCCTATGGCAACACTGCACTCTTTGTTTTAGTGTTTGGTATATAAAAAACTCAGGGTAAAAAAAATGCCAAGACTGCAATTTTAAGATATTTAATAAGCAAAAAAATACATTGTAAAACTTTAAAAAAAAAAAAAAAAAAAGAGAAAAAAAGCCCAAACAAAAAATATCACCCAGATTACAGACCCTGAAAAAAAATATTACCTAATTTTAGAGCTCCAGCAAGGCCACGTATGACAGTAACAGGATTGTTTGGATTTGTGCAGAACTGGTGGAGGGGTGGGAAGAAAGCATCTCTCTTATTTTCCAGCTGCAAAAATATTCAGTAACAAAGCACACAATTTTAATGTCTTGTGTTATAAACAGAAGGAAAAAAAAAACAATTACAACTTTGACAGACAAGGGCATGGTTTATTAATGTGACAATGCAGCACAGTTTACAAACTTAAATCTCTTGGAAATAAACAATCTAAATGTAAATTGTATAAATCACATTTAACAAGTTTAAAAGTGGTAACAAATTAGCATTTTTTTAAACAAAACCTGCAGTATTATCAGAGAATTAACATCACTCAAAATGCTTTTGAAGAGAGAGCAAAAGCTAGCTGCATACTGCTTAACTTTAAATGGCAATATTATATGGAGTGACATGTCCCTAGTAATATCTCTGACATCATTAGCAACAAAGCAGCCATTGCATTTCCCTCCTCCATGCTTGACAGGAAGCATCAAGAATTCCTTCATCCTTTAATTTACATTCACTGCCCAATATGTTAGCATTTTATCAAACTGAACTTTTTCTTTCTATGTACAGACTTCAAAAATGGTCGCTCCTTTGCACTCCTGCCTGTAATCCGGCATCCTAGAATTATCCTTTTAAAGGTGACAAAAGTTCCTAAACACCTTAGCTCTAAACCCTCAACCTCGAAGCATCAGTTTAAGTATATGCTATGTTATATAAAACCATTTCTCTAAAAAGTTACTTTTTTCCAACTAAGATCCTGATCTTTACTTCACTTCTTCCTATCCAACTATCTTTAGCTGATTTGGGGGTGCCAGTTCCCTCTTAATCCTTCCTTCCCTGAATAAGGGCAGCACACCATTTTTTTTCTTGAGATTGGTCTGCAATTTCATTTTTAAATCACCAGCTGATGATCATAGTTTAGCAAGTGCTATATACTACTGAGCTGCATTTGGGAGCCAACATATTTGTTTGCTGGAAAGTGATATTAAATCCAAAAATAAATAAATGTGGGTTTGCTACTCTGATTCAGAGATGGAGACTTCCATTTTTCCCAGAAGTGAATAACTACCACTGCTGCTTTTTAAGACAATGATGGAAAGGCACTCCAGACAGCAACTTAGATTCCCATGCATGAAATGATGTAGAATGGGTTTTAAATTCGATTTCAAGCATTGAAAATCTCAGAAAGCTTTTTAAAAAACCCTGTAAGTCCACCAAAATCATTTTGCAGCATGCTGTTTCCATTGCAGAATGAAATCAATGTTCTTATTTAACTGGAAGACTAAACTGACTGCAGCAAAATGATCAGACCTACTCCATAGAGAATAACGGGTTTTCACCAGCATAAAGTGGGCAAACACTTTTCGGTGTAAAAATTCTAGAGAATGGCTTCATAAAACTGCAAAAACAGCAATATAATATATTGCCGATAATTTACCAGCTTTAACAGGTCAAACAACTTTTTGACTTTTAAAAATACTACCCAATGAGTTAACACAAAAACAGCCTCAATTTCTGCATGCAATGTAAGGCAGCTTTAGCCTTACCTAGCTTGTTTGCAAGTAAAATCAATTAGCCACATACCTGAATGCTCTGAGACTTCTTCCAGGTTGCTGGAGGCAACAAGATGTCAGTGACATCACTACCAGCCAATCAGAACTGCTCCCTGGTCAGATAGCAATTCCAATTGGCCAGTAGAGAGATCTTTGCAGGTCTTGCCTCCAGCAACATGAAAGAAGCTGATGTTCAGGTTTGCGGCTTATGTTTCTTAAAATTTACTCGCTATACTTGCAAACAATCTTGTTAAGACAAAGTGCTGAAGAACCCTTTTAAGCATATTTAATGAAGGATGATCTGTTATTAGGGTGCTGGAGGGTTGTTGAAAATGGGTCTCAGAAGCTATATGTAAGTATTAAGTTGTAATTTATAAAACAACTACAATGTTATCACTATTAAAAATATAATTCTATCATTTAAAGAAGCATGTCACTTGCAAAATTAGCAAAGTAGCACAGAGGCTAAACTTCAGATCTGAAAATAAATGTCTGTAGCATGTCTAGCATATACATTTAAAAATAAAATTTTTAAAAAAGTTGTGATTGCATATTTAAAAAATTGGCATACTTACATAAATGCTTGGCGTTGGTGGATTTAATTTATCTGTTGGTAAAGGTGGATAAGGAGGCGGTGGCGGCCTTGGTGGTGGGCACTTGTCCAGTAAAATACTACTGTTTGATAAACCATTTTTCCCCAGATTCCTGGTTGAGAAAAACAGAGTGAACAACAATTTAAAAACATCTGGCAGCGATGTTTTTGCCCTGTGTCGTTTATTCTCAATGTAGTACTAAATAATAATTCCACTCTATACTAATTTTAAATTATCACATATCATTTAACCCCACCAGATGGGACAGTGCGATTTTTCTGGGTTAAGTCCAAGGTCTCTTCCCCACTGGCCCAATTCGCCGCCCTCCCACCCCTCCGCAAAAGCTGGCATTGGACCAGCACACAACCAATCAGGGATGAGTGGGATGGGTGCCAGTGATGCAACTTCCACATGGTCAATTAGAACTAGTGGGCGGTATGCTGTTGATGTCACTGCCAGGGGGGATGGTGCTATCCTGTTGATCCCCCTGGCAGGTTGAGAGGTATGATATCTGTTTCATTTTTCAATATATTACATTTTTCAGTTTTTTTTTCTTTTTTATAATCCCTACTCACTTTTTTGTTGCCAAAAAAAGAATAAAATAAATAAATATTTTTCCCCATTAGCGTGTGCTAGCTACCATCTACAATCTACTGTACTGACTGAGATCAAATCTGATTTTAGATTGTGGTGCCTCTTGCTAGTGAAGTTTGATCTATAGCAAATTGCCCCATAGATAAAATAGTTTAGTTTGGTAAATTTAAAGAAAATGTTATCAGATTCAGAAAAAATATATACCCCAACCGTCTGTGAAAAAGTAACAAATACTTAAAAATCTGCTAACACTTAAAACATTTTTTTTTAGAATAGATAATTTGACTTTGAACATGAAATCAAGCAGAAATCTTGCACCTGTAAACAATATGTAGGTTTTAGTAAAATATATATATATATTAGGGTCTTTAAAATAGTTTCAATGCATTCTAAAAATGTGTCACCTTTTTGTGCTTGTATTGTGCTTTACAGCGCAAGACAGAATGGACTTGCTTTATTATTTGAAATGCAATTTTTCCTAGGATAAACAAGGCCTCCAGGTGTTATTTTGCTGGTAGTTTCCAGTATCTATTGTGCAGGTAAGTCAATGGAGGATTGAGGAAAGATGTACCTAGATCTCTTTATTTTATTGCAATTACTAAGTGTAGAAAAAGACATAGAGGGGCCCTAAAGTTGGAGCGCCTCTAAAGAAAACGGATTGTTTACGAGAATGCTTATCATAGTGATTTATAGATTCACTTTATTCTTACATACATGTTCAGGAAAACACGTCACTTTTACTGGAAAAGGTTTTACAAATCTAGAGAGAGTTCTTCACAAATAAAAACAGCAGTTGCCATACTGAATTCTCTGTGTAAGCAATAAATCATATTCAGAAAACCAGTGCCAAAGAGGCCAAAGTATATGATAAACATGTCAACAAATATTGATATCAATCTCCATATAACAACATGTTGAATACATGTTTGTTTAAATTAATTTACTAAATGTAGTTTCTTTGCTTTTTTTTTTTTTTACCGCTTTTAAATATGTTGAGCGCCCACCATAGTCACCAAGCATTTTGTTCCAGTTGCTTATTAAAATTTCTAACATTTAATTAGTAATATAGGCAGTGCTTTAGTTAACAGTTAACCATTTAATCAGGTCCCTCACACAGTAGTGCAAGCTGCAGTCAAATGATGGGAAAACCATGCAATCTCTATGTAGATGCCACTCTAGGTGGAACTTAACTCTGGTCCCAGTGCTGTAAGAAAGCAATGCTAGCCACCACAGTATCCTACACTGTTGTATTTAAATATTTGTACAAGATTTTGCTATTCTTTTTTTCATGCATACTTTATAACACTTTAAAAAAAACAGTAAGACCAAAAATAAAAAACAATCAATTGTGTTTATAGTTATTATACATTTAATCTGTGCTCCCTCAAATTCTAAATTGTGTAAAGAAAGTAAGATATTTAGATTTAAAAATCAGGTGTGTGTCTGCTGTTTGCAAAAACCATATAAATGAAAAATTTGCAGCATACAAATATATTGACCATGATTTTGAAGAAAATTAAAAGAAAATAACTGCAATACCGTACGCTGAGCGAACAAAACAATCCTTCCTGTCACTGGACAAACACAATGTCATCAACATGCTAACAGTCACACATTAAATGTCATACTCACAATGCATGTCTGTTTCTAATACACACAGACACACTAATTGTCTTTCACAAAATGCATGGCCCATAGACAAAATTACTCAGCATATTATACACACAGGCTATGGACTTTTCCAGCTTGTTGATTTCTTCTCCTAAAGAGATGGTCTTTCTTCTCACATAGAAGTTAGCAAGTCTACCAATCTAACAGCTGTAGCAATTGCGGCCATGCCAAAAGCTGCCAAAAATGTACCAAGTCATGTGATCATGTAAAAAAACCAGGAATCTGATCCAACGCAGATCTCTCTCCGTCCATTAATGCAAATATACAAAATATAAATAGACCCAAGAATTCCGGACTTCTTGGGTCTATTTCTATTTCGGATTTTTCTACACACACACACACACACACACACACACACACACACACGTCCCAAAAATATTTAGATTGAAAACTGAAATGGTGCACTACTGTGATCCTGAAATTACCACTGGTATTGCACTAAACTTCACTCACAAATCACAATTATTTAAAAAATATTACTGTATTTTATGTACAATTGGTCAATCTTTTAACCCAGCAAAGAAAATGAATTTGCTTTATACACTGGTATTAGACCTTGCCCTTCATGAAATCCCCAAATAAGAGGAAATTACTTTGGAAAAAAAATAAAAGTAGAGAAATGAAAAAACTGCAAACTCCCAAGGACAGTTCTGAGAGGTTGAGCATATACAAGTCTGCCATATTCTATCCCTTTAAACACTTTGTAATGACACAAGTGAGGATATGGAAAACAGCAGAAATTGATTTAAAAAAAATACCATTATTGGTTAGCTGTGAAGATAATCATTGCAAACCTTCAAGACACCATGGTCTCTTCATTCGACAAATTACAGCCCCTTAATACATGCCAGATAAAGGGAGGGACCATACTATCTGAAAGCTTGCATTCAGCTTTTTCTTCAAACTGATTTATTGGCTAAACAATACTAGCCATTTTTCAGAGAAAGGAAGGAGATTACACATTTATCTGCAGAATATTATAATGGAAGCCCCCATTGCATAAACAATCAATACTGGTTTTATCATAAAATTAGGATTAGAAACCAATAAATTGTGGATAGAACTTAAAAGTCCCAGTGTGGCACCAGCCAATAACAGATAATTTACTGTCATTGGTTGAGAAATCACTGGCAATACAGAAAGAAAATTAAGAATTTGAACACAATGTTCTCTTGGTATATACACAGCATTATTTTCCAACAATGACAGAAGTTTAACGTACACAAACATGCCTTGATTAACCTTACCTCAGTCAGACTACCAATAAAGCACATTAATGGGGATCACCATAATGTGAGATTAATAGGAACAGTACCACGAGCAACAGAAAACTCATTTATTTGACAGTTATTTCTAGATTTTCTTCTGGTTATAGTTAAATGACTTATTTGTATAGCTGCTGTTTTCTTTCATAGTTGCAGCCAACTTTTATCTGTAACACACCCTACTCTTAACTTCTTTCTATGAAATGATAAAACATATTCAGGAACTGCCCCAGAAAGTTCAGCTTCTACAAATACAATTTCTCACGCGGAAGTGATCCTTCATATTTCAGGAGGGTAAAAACACCCATAACTGAAGGTTGCAATTTACAAGAAATGTTTTCATGTCATTAGAATCAATGTCAAAGTTTCACTTTTTTACCCTAGAAAATTGTATTTCCCATTATGTCTTCATTAAATTATTGCAAAGTATTTTTGTCTTAAGTGAACAGCTATACTAATCTTCTGACTGTAACAGAGTCCAGTAAGAACCCAATACTACAAAAAAAATTATTTAAAGTATAAAAATCTCAATTTTGATTAATCAAAAAACACTTAAGACTTTTTGTCATAGAATTTGGAACACCAATGTCAAATGGTTGGTCAGTCATGGTCCCTAGTTAATTAATAAATCTAGATTTTGCAGCCATTCCAAAACAAATATTTAAAAAAAGACAACTTGAAAAAAAATATTTGAAAATCAAGAATATCAGAAAATATACACATAAACATCACATGCTGACAGATTTGCTTTATATTAATCTAATTCAAATAACAGGGTCTATAATTAAGAAAACCTATGTAAATTTTACATGGCTTGTTTGTCTCCACAGTAAAAGATCCCCAGCACATGAATATTTTCTGAAAGAATAAAGTTTAAATATAGGAATAAAGAAAGGATAATGTAAAAATACACTTAAGCAAATATGGTACATTCAAAATACAAAATCACCAAATAATGGAGAAACAGAATTCAGGAAATTTTGCTTTCATTAAAGATCCAGTGACATCAGAAAAAGAATTAAAACTATTTGGGCCGGCAGTACAGTTATTAATACACAGTACATGTGAAAATGCTGCATTTAAAGTTGCATTACTAATTTAGCTTGTGTATGTTTTTTCTCATTGCTAGCTGCAACCATCTCTTATCTGTTGCATGCACAACCCTAGCGAAGTTTAGATATTACATATTTATTAAGTGCCCCAGAAATCAGAAATGATGAAATCTAGCAACAACCAGCATTGTGAACAACGAAATAAAAAAATAAAAAATAGGAATTAAAATTTTATCTGTGTGCTTTTAGTTAGTTTGTAATACCCCTTTTTATACCTCCCCCAGTGAGTTATGCTGATATGGTACATGCAGCGTTCCCAAGAATTCAGCACATTGTGTCCACACTCCAGCAGTTGACAATACAGGCAAAAGGGCCACTAAAAGCTTAAGATTACATTTTTAAAAACCATGTCTACTGAGTATTATCTGTCCTTTAAAGACAGTATCATTCTGCTTATGTGCATATGAATTAATACAAAAAGTACAAAATATCCACCGTCCAACAGAACGGCAGAAATACATAATGTGCAGCTAAGTCTCCCAACAGGGATCCATTTATTTTAGGTTGTATTTAATGTTTTATCTGTTGGATTTCATGCTTATTATGCTTTGCTGCCATCTACTGGCCATTGTTATGTTTGTTTAGATAAGCTATTAAGTACTGTATATCCCATATGCCTTTGTTTTTCCCACAATCCCTCCTGTTCTGTGAGGTCACATCCCTTTATGCAGTCTTTTCCTGTTCAACAGATATGTAACACAGAGCTGGAGATAAGAATTTGCTTTGACCTCTATACTTCATTCCAGCAGCTCTATACCAGCAGTTCTCAACCTGTGGGTTGCACGACCATCCCACGGGGTCGAGAACCGCTGCAGTACCCGGAAGCGCCCACAGGACCCTTCTTATAAGGGCTTCTGCGGGGTGACGT
>WMED01026835.1:0-10740 GCA_019650415.1 Pipa parva | reverse complement strand
TAATGTTCTTACACTGAAGGATCAGAATAATTCCCTGGATCAAGATCCCACCTCCAGTACTACTCATTATTTGAAATGTTCTTATACTGAAGGAAAGCATCCAAACCACTTTTGAACTCTTTGCATCACAATGGGCGTCATTCATTAAAGGGCAAACTGTCGCATAAGTGCCCAAATTCGCATGCTTTCGCAACTTCTCCAACCCCACTTATTTAACAAACTCTAAGATGTGCAAATTCACAACCAATTCAGACGCTTACGATAATTGTGGGCTTATGGAACTCTTTGTCAGGATAACTTGGGGTTTACAGGGCACCAAAGTGGATTTAGCGCTGGCCCCACCCAAGGTGGGGAGCCTAAGGGATCCCCTGTCTTCACCTCTAAACCCCTCAAGGAGGTACTGGGCTTTGCCGCAAGGGAATCCCCAGGTCGTGAATAAACCCCTATAACTAATGTTCCTATTTATTTAGAGGTTGTGTACACAATAAAACTTTGGAAAATGTTACATTTTGTTATGTGTGCATCAAACATTTTCTGTGCAAAATCTATTTTGCTGTGTGTTAAGTACACAAGAAGGCAGCCTAGGAGGAACGCCAGTAAACCATTTCTATAGTAATTGTTACAAAAATGGAGACTTTGCAGGTTTGGGTGCAGCAAATAAATATAATACAAGCCAAGTGATAATGAGACATTTGATAACTCTGTGTTTTTTTTTATGTTATAGGAATGTCTAGCAAAGTGATACTGAAGCCGAGTAATGTTTCAGAGGAAGAGTTACTTGATATAATATTTAACTTAAGCAATGACTCCAGAGTAAGTGGATTACTGGTACAACTGCCTTTACCAGGTTAGAAAATAAATTATATATATACTGTATATCTCTTATGCATCTGTGGACTAACATGAGCACTATATCCTACCTTTTATATACCATATATATATATATATACTGTATATATATATATATATATATATATATATAGTTTTTTTACACACCATGGCTGGCTTATTAAATGCCATAATGCTTACCTTTTGGCTATCAGAGTTCACTGTTCCTCCAGCCTGTGACTTTAGCTTCCCTTTAAGGGTGAGAATCCATGGGATGAAAGAAATACCATTTAAAATATTTCAGTTTCTGGAAATCCCACAAGGTGGCAGTAAAACATAATACATTTCAGAGCTCTAATACAGTGTTTCCCTGAAAATAAGACAGTGTCTTATATTAATTTTTGCTTCCAAAGATGCGCTAGGTCTTATTTTCAGAGGATATCTTACCAGGGGGAGCTCACCACAGCACAGCACAGCACCAGCACAGCAGGGACAGTGTACGGTATTGCGGCAAGCGACGGGATTACAGCAGACTTGTGCAGTTCTACATCTGGCCCCCCGGTCGGGGGACAATGGGGATGGCGGCAGGTGATGGGTATACTCCTAAACTTCAGAGACGTATTCTTCAGTTACTAGTTTAAACAGCAAAGTGTCCAAATTAATTATCCAGTAGCCCTCATACAAAGTGCCCTATTATTATATATGTTATATTATATAACTCAGTTAATACCCCAGTTAATCTACTGCAGTACTTTCATATTGTAAAATGTTGCATTACTAACATGCAGTGTAAGTGTTCTATATTAATCACATACTAGCAATACTAAAAACTGCATTATCAATAGAAAAGGTCTAGTTAAATGGACAAGTTACCAACTGAAAATAAAGAAGTTGTGTTGTGTTGACAGTGCTACATTTATTTATTTCATTTGATTACATCATCTAATTCTAGTTTTCCAATTATCACTGTCATCACTTTCCTATTTAGTGCTAATTCTCCATAGGCATGTACATGCTTTGTGCTCTGGACTCACCTAGTCAAAGGGCATTGTATGGTCATATGATACATTGCCATATGTAATGTTTAACATTGTTTACATTTTATTTGATATAAAAATCCGGATCCTTCGCATCACTTCGCACATGCTGTTATGCGCTCGCTGATGTCCTGCACATGGACATCAGCGAACGCTTTAAAGGGATTCCAGTTTCGGGAGGCAACTCGAGTGGTCTCTCCGAGACTGGAATCCCTTTAAAGCGTTTGCTGATGTCCACGTGCAGGACATCAGCGAGCGTATAACAGCATGTGCGAAGTGATGCGAAGGATCCGGAGCTCACTTCGCACATTGCTGAATTACCCCTGAATCTTATCCCATTGTAAATGTGTCCCTGAGTATTAAACAACGGATGCACTGTCTTGCAAATATACAGCCTTTCTCATGAAATTAATCCTGTAAACAGATTGCATTTGCAGTTGAATTACTTTCGTCATGTTGATCAGTTTTGTAGCTCTCTGCATTCCGGAAACTTAATTTGAGGAGTGATGTTACATCATGAGTGCATGAAATGACCTGTTGAGGTTCTATGTATTTCTTTTTTTAGGGATGTGGTGTCAGTTTACTTCATATGAAACTCTGAAAAAAAAAAAAAAGCTAGCTTGTTTGCCAACAGGTGGGTCGGTCACACCTGAATTCCTGACATGAGTGAGCCAGTAGCATTGTACACATTCCATTTCATGCTGAATAGCTTCATTCCTTTAGTTCAGAGAAGGTTGGTAACTACTTTTCTGTATAAGAAAACGATAGTTTCTCCATTATTTATTTCCTCTTACGATATGACAAAGATGCATTAGTTACTTTTAATGAAAAGTATGAAAATGTATACAACATTCTTCCTTTATACAGAACCACTCGACATACTTCTCACTATGGACCAGGTGAGAGGGATAATGCCAGGTCAGAAATGTTCTGTTTAACATACTGACTGCACTAAAAATATGTGCTTTTGTTCATTTGTATACAGTCCAATTTATGGTATTTCTCTTGGTGGCATTGTGATCGGAAGGGTACCTTTATCATTCTGTTGCAGGATTGGCACCAAACGGGGCCACTAACAGAAATTTTGGTGCACCCCCACACAATATGAAAATAGGGTCCTCCCTACCCTTAAACAACTCCTTTGACAACTTTTCAACAACACTGCCAGTCTTGTTGACAGTTCTGTGACAAGGTTCAATGGCACCCACAACACAAAATACCAAAATGTGCCCCCACCAGCATCTCCCCCATTGTACCCCATATAGTGCAGCATTACCTCACCATTAGTGCCCCATACAGCGCAGAAAGTCACCCCCACTGTGCCCCATACAATGCAGCAGTATATCCTATATACTAGCACCCCAAACTATATATGAAGCCAAGACTGGCTTTTACATTCATTGTATGTCCACAGACAAGCAAAAACTAGAGACTAGTAAGCAAAAAAAATTTTATTTTCTGCGGTGTGGCAAATACTTGACCAACTGGAAAAAAACTTTGCAATATAGAAATTTACACATCTCTTCACGTCACTTGCGAATACGATGGCTATTTGGCAATTTATTAAGCATTGAAGTATGAATTCACCAAGGCACACTGCTGCAAATTTAATGATTTTACTCTGTCATCTCAAAATGGCAAATTAGGGTGCTGATGGCAGGGTTCATAACATTGAAAATAACAATTTGGATTCTTAAAGATAAATTCAAATTGGAGTCCCACCACATCACACCAACACTACTGGATATTGGGCGCTCATCCCAAACCAAACTGGTCATCTCTTGTATGGTTAAATTATGTTCCACTTGCTTAGATCTGAAAAAGGTGTAGTTTTACAGAAACATATTATGAAGCATTATAAACAAAAAGATTAAAATATGCCCCCTTACTTATAATTGACTGAGCACTAATCCAGGTATTAACGGTGACAGTTTCTCATGCCTGCTAGCCTATAATTCCCTGTTCTTCTCTGGAGTCTGTAGTGTTACATTATATGTAAGGTTGATAAAAATATATAAAGGTGATTAAGATCTTCATTTTCCATTTACCTCTGTTATCTCATTTGATCATAGGGGATCTGCTAGTAATTTATTGACAGAAATATAGTTAGTTAGCTTCCACTTCTACACGTGTCACCAAGGTTTATATATGAATGTGGTGTCACAGATGATGTCAGCGGCGCCTTCAGCAGTGCTCGATCATCAATTAAGATTCAAGTGTTGACAGAAGGATTCTGTTACATCTGCCTGGCTTTTTGGATTCTTTCCTTGTCTCCTGATTTTCCAGTTTCTGTTCAGCTTCAAGTCTGTGAGTGTCAGCTCTTCAGCCCAGTATTTCGGATTGTGTTTCAAGCCTCAGTTTCTGCTTCAAGTCTGTCTTAAAGGGATCAGCTTCAAGTGTCAAATTCTGCTTCTGAGTTTCAGCTCTTCAGTAAGTCTCTGTAAGGAATACTTACTGGCGTTCGCTCCAGCGCCGGGTCCTCCCTGCTAGTGTGCGCACGTCGCGCACTGCTGGCGGCTTTGAGCGCGCGGTCATGTGATGCGACCTCCGTGATGTCACGGGGTTGCACGCCTAGTGCGCACGGAGGCAGGAGAGCGCCTGCCTCTCTGCCTATATAAGGCAGACGTGCTCCAGACCCGGCGCCTGAATATAAAATTTAATACTCTACAGTATTAGTGGGCTTAGTAGTTTCAAGTTATAGTATTAATGATTTTTCTCTGTTCGTTCTGGTTACTGGCATTGCTGCTGTTGGTCTGCACCTGATTCCTGAGCCTGTTCCTGAATCCTGTACTTAGCCTGTTCTCCTTAACCACCAGTGAACGGCTGCCTTAGGGGTCGCGACCTGGGTACTCTCAGCAGCAAAGCCCAGTACCCCCTTGTTGGGGTTAAAGGTGAAGACTGGAGAGTGGAGAGTACCTTAGACTCCGCGCCCTAAGGACATCTAGTGCCAAATTCATTGTGGTTACTACAAGCAACCTCCTTCTCCTCATCTTTAAGGTACCGAACCTTTACAGTCTCTTCACAGCTCGCTCCTACAGCTTCGGTCAAGTTAAGCACCAGTCTGTTTGCAGCGTCTGCCCCTTTCCTTGTTCCTGAGCTGCTTCCATGCAGTGTCTTCCCAATTCCTGTCTCTGAACTGCTTCTAATAGGTGCTGTGTGTTACAGTTCAGCATGTTCCCTAGGATTGCTGTAAGTGACTGTTCTGTTTTGCTGCACTAGATATAAGGATATTAAGTCACCTTGACCTTGAATTGTATATGTTCATGGAACTCCTTGGTGTCTAATAATGACCATATAAATTACAGAAGCATCCCATGAAGTTTGCAGATTTTGGGCAGATACATGCTATCTTCTGTCCATACCCCTTCTTACAGTCATATATACAATGTTTCAACCCAAATCTTATAAGCTTGTTATACTGCACTCTACCTTAATAAATAATGGTTGAATCCAGGTCTGCATGATAAATATCACTAGGGCAAAACAATACAGGAAAATAAATAAATGTTAAAACTTGCAAAGTATAGTAACTTTGCAAGAGGTAGTGTTCATTGGGGTGCTTAAAAATAATACTAGGGTTCAAATAAGCTGCTAAGCGGTAGAAATGTAATGTGAGAAGGAGCAGTGAGCAGAAATTGTAATGTAGCAATTGACCCCACCAGGAATGAAGAGGCCTAGGGGGCCTTACCTAACTGAATAGGGCAGCACAGAGAGGGATTCATTAGGACAGGTCTAGGGACTTAGGGATAGCCATTCCAAGAGAAGACACCCTACATATTGTCCTGGCTCCTGGGGAAAGTTGGTCTGAGCCTAACCTTGCAGTAATCCTTCCACAGCTCGGTGGTGGAAACTATATATAAATACCCTGTGGATGCTAATGTATATAAGTACCTGTGCTAACTCCTTTGAATGCTCTCTTTCTCTTCTGATCTATGTCTATGTATATAATAATAATTGTGCTGCGGTTCCTTTAAATGCTATTCTACTTAATAAATGCGGTTTCATGTTTTGGAAAGAACTACTGGCGCCCCTGTTATTTCATTTATATGCACACCATGGTACTATATTAATTCCTACTCCAAATGTAAGCGGGGCTCATCCCCTTGAGATGTCTAAATAGCCTGGGTTTAAGGGTGTAAAGTCGCATCCTTTATATTGAGCGTGCTAGTTGTGCGATTTCTTAGTAAATATCGCCACAATCAGGTTACAGTAATAAAAAGTACTAGCAAGGGGAATGTTTTCAATACTCTCTTTTCTTTATTTCTCTTATACAATGATAATAGGAAGAATAGTAAGTGGACACGTTTATTTTTCTAGAACACATCAATGAGAGAGCTGTATGTAATGCTGTTCTACCTGATAAGGATGTAGATGGATTCCATATTATTAATATTGGAAGGCTTTGTCTTGACCAACATTCTATCATTCCTGCTACTGCTGCTGCTGTATGGGAGATTATTAAGCGAACAGGTAAGGTACCATAATATTTACTACCAAAATCAATGAAAAAATAGAGTTTCAGGAAAAGGCAAGTAAAAGTTATTCCAGTAGCAAACGGCAATCTTCAATGGATAACATGGGATAGTTCACTATATATATAATGCAACCTTTTCTTTGGTAAGCAACAATGCAACACTAGTGCTCACAGCACAGTCCGAGTAAATGTCTGTGGATGCTTTATAAAATCAAACCCAACAATAATTTATTTTTTCCCAGCAGCCTGTAGTTCACAGAGGGTTATATTTAGATTTTTGCCCACAGTGTTTTATTTACATCGAAAGGTTATTTTGGACTCTATATATATCAGAGGAAACCTTACAAATATCTCCTTTACAGTGTACCTCACACATTGAAACAACTGACCTTTTACATCTGCATTAATCTCCTGCTCTTTCCAAAGAGTAAAATATATTTATTTCTGTCTATTTTTTTTTTTTTATTTTAAAATAATTTTCTTTTCTTTAGGCATTGAAACATTTGGTAAAAATGTGGTTGTTGCTGGAAGATCTAAGAATGTGGGTATGCCTATTTCTATGCTTCTGCATACTGACGGGAGGCATGAGAGACCTGGAGGTAAATTTCAAAGGCATTCTTTGCAGTGATTTATGAAGTGCACACAGATGTAGTAAAAACAATGTATAATCATTTACATTTTCCTGTCATTTCACTTCATCCCTTGTAAGTTTGCCATCCTACAACAGGGAGTCCCTTCTGTGTGTAAACTCTGCAAGAACTGTATTGTCAAAACTGCGGTAACAATCCCATTCATCAATTTACAATTGGAGGGGAATTCAGGATAGTCCGAAGTGAGGTGCGGAGTGTTCGCCTCACTTCGCACAGACTGATCTGCGCTCGCTGATGTCCTGCACGCGTACATCAGCGAGCGCTTTAAAGGGATTCCAGTCTCGGCGAGACTAGTTGCCTCTGCTTGAAAGCAGATGTACCCTGTAATGGCATGCATTGCTATTGGTATCACAGTTGTGGCTGGGACCAGACCCATAAGCTTTGGAGTCCCAGTATCTCTATTGTACTGCTGGCCATGGAGCTCCTTGCTCTATTTCTTTGGTTTTTATCATTATTTTGTGTGATGATTTTTGCTGTTTTTAGTATTATTTCTGGTTTTGCCTCTTTGGATACTTTGTTGTTCCTTACTTTTGCTGTTGGACATTTTGGTTTCTAGGTTTTGAATATTTTGCCATTTTATAAAAATTCCAGTTAAGCCCCAATACAAACCTTGTGTTTGGTGTGTATTCTGTTCACATAAAGCTTGTATCTTGGCGTAATTAGAAAAAACGTTACCCTGCATTAGCTTGCCATTGCCAGAATAATTCCAATCTGAACCAAACACTTAGACTATTTCAACCATATTTCCATAATATTTTCACACCTTGGTACGCTTCAAATATCCTCATCAACTTCTGTCCTTCGTTTTTTTTCCATCTGGAAACATTTCTGTATAACTAGGTGATGCTACTGTAACAATTACACATCGATATACCCCAAAGGATCTGTTGAAGAGTCATACACAGTCAGCAGACATTGTCATTGTGGCTGCAGGTAAAGTTCTTTAACTTACAATATATCCTAACAATAACAAAAACATACAGTAGGCATTTAAGAAGCTGAATCTGAAGTGATTCTATTGAATTCTCAATTGTAAATTCAAAGAGACATAGTCAAAGAGTATATTGACTTTATAAAGTGACAGTGAAGGCTTTCTAAGAGATGCTATCCTAGAGTATCTTAACATAAAAAAATTTATAACTCCATATCAACATGGGTTTAGGAGAAATCGATTCTGGCAAATAAATCTAATTAGCTTCTATGAGGAGGTCAGTTATAGACTCAACCAGGACTCTAGTGGCCTAGGGGGCCTAGTGTAAACCTGACCACATGTTGGGGTACACAGTTAAGGTGTTTTGTAGGACAGGTGTAGGGACTAGGGAGAGCCCCACTCGAAGAAGGTATCCTTTAGAAGTCCAGCCCATGGTTGATTTGGGACCTGTTGAATTCTGTTGCACCTCTGAGCATCTGTGTGTATCTCTGAGGATTGTGGACTACCTGATGGTAACTATATGACATCCTATGTTATCATCCCTGTTATGAATACTTTAAATGCTAACCAAATGGCTTATACATGCCTAATGTGCTATATCGTTATTTATGTTCTCTAACTTACCTGAGTACATCTATATGCAAAATGGAAACACATGTATTGATGGTCACTATTGCTAATTATTATGCTGCTGTTCTTTTCAATAAATATTTTTGCTGTTTAAATAAGAACTACTGGCACTCTGTAGCGCGTCACATTCAACTTACATCAGTATGGAGAAACGCTGAGAGTGCATCGCTGGAACACTGCAGTAAGAGCAGAAGGGGGGCAGGAGGGATGGGAGGGAGGGATGGGGGGGATATCAGGCATGTGGAGGGTGGGGAGAGATGGCAGAAGGTCGGGCATAGGGAGGGATGGTAGGCAGGGGAGTAATGGCAGGCAGGGAGGAAAGACAGAGATGGCAGGAGGGAGGGCAGGCATGGGAAAGAATGGCAGGATGGATGGCAGGGGAGCTAGGGATGGGAGAGATGTCAGGAGGGCAGGCAGGGGAGTAATGACAGAAGGGAAGGCAGGCGGCTGCTCCAATCCCCATGACAGTTAGGACTTCCCAGCTAGTGCCAGGCATATTTTATATTATATTAATTTAATTTCTACCATTATTTCCCCTTTAAATATTTTAGCACACCATTTGTTTCAGAATTTTTTTTTTCTTATTTTCCTCCTTAAAATTCTAGGTGCATCTTATGGTCAAGTGCATC
The DNA here is from genome assembly GCA_019650415.1 of Pipa parva. Classification (NCBI taxonomy): domain Eukaryota; kingdom Metazoa; phylum Chordata; class Amphibia; order Anura; family Pipidae; genus Pipa; species Pipa parva. Next base: position 1,561 of record WMED01026835.1, on the reverse strand, counting down.
TTATGGAGCGAAAAATACGGTATATTTTTTCATATTTTGGTTAAGAATAACTGTCCAGATATACCAATAGAGCCCTCTGAGGCATCAGCCAATACAAAATGCTATCATGATGAAAAAAATGAAGACTTAATAGAAATTAGTAACCCTTACATCTACATCAGAAAAAAAACCCCATTATTTTATGATACAGTCACACTTTTACAAATTCCTTTGCAAACCACATTATGCATTAATGTCTCTGTGTTAATGCTAGGTAATCCAAGGAGTTGACAACCCAGCAAATGAGGTTATAAATAGCAAAGACCTTCTGCTCTCCCCCTAGAAGGCTTTGCTATAAATCAAATCCTGAAACACCTAAACACATGAATGGTCTCTTGTTCTAAAATAAACAACTAACAAGATTGTACTATAATATATTCATACTGTACATGATATTAAGATTTTAATTTGAGTAATTTTGAAGTTTAGCAAAATCCTCAACAGTCAGAGATTAACAGATGCTTTAAGAAACAACATATTCCTTTAAAACACGTGTACCGGTAATTCATATAAACAAATAATGTTATGTTAATTTAAAGCTGATGCTTGGATTTCTTATCCAGTAACCATATTCCATCCATTAACTTGTGCTGAGTTATCAAGGCCATTAAATGTTGCTGAAATCATATTCCCAGGATCTGCCCAGCCTGAAAGTTGGATAAACTTGATATATGGGTTATGTAGCCAAACAATCTGTTTTCTATCTTCTTGTAAATTTGTGAGTCAAACATCCATGGGATTTGCTTCCACTTCAGATCAATTATTCAGATGGCATTTATTCCAAATTATCTATAATTTATTTTAAAATATAGCACACTGTTACAGTGCAATGCATGTAAGACGGGGAGAGGTTGTGAATTTTACCAGGAGCTGAACCAGTCACTAGGCTGTATTATATTGCATTTGAATATAGATGAAGACCTTGCCAATAAAATAGAAAAAAATTTGATGAAAATCCATTTTTACTCTTACACATACAAGTATGAATAAAAATATTTTGCCAAAATATGACTCAATATGTACTAGATTCTGCAATTCAATACAGTTAACCTAAATGTCAATATATATCTATTGTGACTAATTTGCAGGCTGGGCAGAGCCTGGGAATATGCTTTACAATTACAATGATTTGGAAATGTAACAACTCCTAATGGTAATAACATTTAAGCATTATATTATAATGACTATTCTATTATCTATCCGAACATGTTTGATGTCTACTGAATATAGGTTACCTGCCACAATAGTACATAAACTGATTGCTATGTCTTTACCTTCTGGAAATAATTTCAAGACAATATAATATATTATTAATCCTTTGAATAATATAGTAAGTGTGAGTAATTCTTTGGCATTAAACTGTGAACTGGGTTTCAAAGAACACACTATACAATCATATGACTCTTATTGATTACATATGACAGACATTTTCACTACTTCCCAATTTGTTGTTCCATAGTTCAGAATTTAAATACAAACCCCAAAATCAGAAAAGTTGGCACGTTGTGTAAATCGTAAATAA
>WMED01026834.1:0-10740 GCA_019650415.1 Pipa parva | reverse complement strand
TGTAGATCTCTGCAGCTTGTCTGCTTGAATTGCCTGCAGAGAGTGAAATACCGCAAAGCCTGAATATTCAGAAAGCGATGTTACTGTTGCCTTAAAGATCCACTAACACATGAAAAACTATGGATTAGCATGGCATCCTACATAATGCTGGCAAAAATGTCTGATTTATAATATTTTGCATTAATTTTATTTCTTGTGATTGCAGCCACATTTTGATGTGTTAAGTGAACAGAATACATACAATACATATTCATGAAGTGCCCCAGAAAGCCCAATTTTGCTCCAACCAGCAGAAAGACAATCCAAATCAGGAAATCAACAAGTGTCATGCCAATCCAAATAAAATGACTTTTTCCAGGGCTAGTGGTCCATTAACCATTAACAGTCCAATGTTCCCAATTTGGGAACATGTAATAAATAATTATATTACATTATTAATTTATTATTTATTACATGTTCCCAAATTGGGAACGTTGGACTGTTAAAGGTTAAGTGGGCAGACCCCTGATGTTACACTCACCTTAAGCCCTGCAATTTGATGAGCCAGTCCTGCTACTAACCAAGAGTACTGGGGTCTGTGCAATGACAATACAGTTTATCTGTGTGGACATATTTTATATTCTGCAGGTGAACTGGGAAAAAACGCCCAGGTCCTACAAAGAATTTGGTTGCCCATGGTATTTTGTGTGGGATAAAACGCAAAGAAATGCCCAGCGCCTATATTTACTAATCAGATGCACCGCCATTGGCCACTTCCTGTTTTGTTACCTAGTGTTTAAGGTTGGGAGTCACACTAGCTGATATTCAGCTGAGTTTTTTTTTTTAAATTAGGCTCGTTATTGTCTATGGTGCAAAACACAATAGTCCTGTGTGGATAATACCACAAGAAACAAACAATAGATACTGTTTTTCCACTCAGCTGAAAATCAGCTGGTGTGAACCCAGACTATGTGAAACCAGATCTGCAGGCATTTTCTCAAGGTAAAATTGAAAGTGGTTGTTACGGTGCTTCAGGTAAGTGAATGGGGGCTGTTGGTGGGTTGTACACTGCAGTTACTTAGCGTTTTGCCACGTGCAGAAAAGTGTATAGTGGGGCCTTGCCAAAGAAGCATACAGGTTTAGAATAAGCAACATAAGCGCTCTAGCTGTGGTAGAACTACAATTCCCAGCAGCCTCAGTCAGCTGAGCCGTTTTGATTATTTTAAGCCACAGATTTGCACACCTACTGTTAGAAGAGCATTTCTGTTTATGTGAAGACTCCTGCGAGTCTGGAAGTCCCAACCTAAACATGTATTTTAAAGCAACACATTAAACTGCAATAACATTCTCATCAGGGCAAGCCAGGGCTGGTAGACAGAAGTGACAAAGGTTAAAAAAAACCTTGGAACGGATGTGAAAACCGGCCCAGGAGTGAAAGGGTTAAAAGAAACCACCGGTTCTCATGATCTCAGCCAAGAGTGAAACAGTGATCTAAAGACAGCTCATATTTATGGTATGAAAACAAGCAGGGGGAGGAGGGACTATGGATCATAATAAGAACACGGAAATGACTGATACCTCACCTTACCACCTCATACTTGAGAGCTGCAGGCAAATATGTAATCTAGCCAGCAACATCCTGGGAGAACAGACACATATGCTTACAAACATCCGAAAACATAAATCATCTCATAAATTACAATGACATATTCTCTGGCCAAAGCAGTGAACATTCACTATAGAAACATAGCTATGGTGTCCCCAACACATCATTCATACCTCCCCGCCTGCGCACTTTGGCTCAAGCTCCCACAAAACAGTATTGTCCCTCTGCTCTCCCCACTACAACAGGACAAACAGCAGGTATAAGGTCACTTAAACTTCAACAAATGACAAAAGCACAGGTCCTTGCAAGTTATAGTACAGCTATACAACTGGTGTGCTGGGGCTCAAAGTGGTCTTCATGAAATTGATATAAATGCATTTTAATAACGGATACATCTTAAAACCAAATGATATAACAAATAATGGGGTTCTTTACAATGTGAAATGTGATCTAGTTGGACAAATAACTCACGGCAAACAGGAATCCAAAGTGTTCCAGTTGTGTGTATATTAACCTAAATTAATTTACCTACCCCTGTCAGAGGAACAAAATAAAACATCTCCCAAAACCCATGTTAAATTCTGTCTGTTGTACCAAGTGCATGGAAACAACTGTGTACAGAGACTGCCTGAAACATAGCTATGTGGCACAACACATCCTAAATAATGACCCATGTATCCATGAGAATGACCATAACCAATCAGAGCTATTGTTCCTCTCTAACTCTGCAGGCTGTGTATTTATTTTGGACGCTCACTTGGAAAGAATGAAATATAAAGGAGCTCAGCTCCTTAAAAATTTATCACATTACAAACAAAATGCCATGAAAATGTGACAAAAAAAAAAAAAAAAAAAAAAAAAAAAAAAAAAAAAAACACACACTCACCGACAGCTAAATAGGTCAAAAGTGGCCACTAGTGAACTAAAGTTCTCTGTGAGATGCTGGGAGTTGTAGTGGCATTGCGCTAACTAGTGCAGTATTAGTAACACTAAAAAAAAATTCTTTATTTAAAGACAAACTCTTCTGCTGTACGGGAAGTTTATTCTGGGTAATTGTGTCCTACATCTGCATCCTCCACATCTGCAGTGTGATCACATTTTTATAGCTGAGTATTCCCTAAACAACTACAACAAGGCGGAAGCCCAGGTGTTTGATTGTCTATGTTATTGCCATAAGATAAGGTAGGTCAAATGTCTAGCAGGAACATTAAGTAAATCGTATAACAGAAATGAAAACAGAACACTGTATTTAAAAGTTAAAACAAGTGTATAAACTGTGTCTCAAAGCAGCGAGTGTATAACGTTCCTCAGATAAACTCATTGCTACTTCACCAACACTATTTATTGTGCATGTAGATTCTGGGGGCCTGCTAAGTAATAACAATATATGGGATCATAGAGAGATCACTTTGAAAAAACTGATTAAAATAAAACAAATGAAATTATGATAATGATTTGGAACCTGTTTATGATACACATCAGAAGATCTCTAGTCTATACATCAAGAAATGGAAATGATTTCTACATCATATGCTATAAAGTGTGTTAACATCCAAAGAGGAGAACTCAATATTATTGGATGTTACTCCTGAGAGAGGCAGACATCTTTCCAATGATAGATATGCAGTGGGTCCAAATGACAAACACAATATAGACCAGAGGTTCTCAAACGATGAGGGGGGCACAATGCTAAGTTAGGTGCGGTCCAAAAGGAAACCTTATCTAGCTGCAGAAATTTGGTTAGAAAAAGAAACTGTGCATTTCATTAATTGGTATAAGTGGTGCCGTTCAGTATGTCCTTTTCTGTAATATTTTGTTGATCAATATATTGCAGAGGACTTTTATGATAAATACGTATTCATTATTTTTGGGGAGTAATGTAAGAAATGTTAAGCTTTGTTTTTCAGGTGTATCAGCATTTAGTTGTATTATTGATCCCAGTTTTGAGGTTACACCACTTATTAAATGGCACCGGTAACTATTATAATGCCTGAAAGCTCTTGTTATAATAACTGGCGTGAGCTGCTTGCCTGATAAATGTATTTCATTGTATAATGGCAATGCAATTTGTGTATAACCAGATTGGTATAGATTTGACCATTAGGAAAATGGAGGCCCGGGTGAATTAAATTTAATAACCACCGATATAGAAAATATGCTGCTGTCTGTGCCTGCACTGCATCCCTGGTAACAAATATGGAAGTATCATGGAGAAGGACATGATTAAGACTTGTGCAGGTGATATTACTTGGAGGATATCTTGTGAAATGGGCTGGACTGTGACATAAAGTCATAGCTCTGGGTTTTCAAACACAAGGATCTACATGTAAATATACACAGTCATATACGGCCCACTGGCAATGTAGAAATACTGCACTCAGATATAAACAGATGATTTACACCGGAAGGAATGTGATCAGCTCCTGAGTCAACAACCCAAGATAACGAAAGTCTGGCAGGACAGGTAAACACAAGGTTTTTAAACCTATTTAAAGGAATACTTCCTAAGAATATGCACATTAAACAGGCAAATTACTACTAAACTCGTAACAGCCAATGGCAACTTACCTAAACTAAAGGTACTGCTTACTTGAGTAGCACGGACAAATGTGGCAATAAGGTTATATAAGGTTGCAGATACCAGTGTAAATTGTCCCATACGATTTCAGCCTTATAAAATTAAATACCTATTTTCACATTAGCTGAATCTCAAATGATTTGAATAATAAGAATGGTGATATTTTTATTATAAAATGTAGGTGCAAGTTCCTCAATTTCTCTTCTTTTGAATAGCAGTATAACTATTTGCACCTGTTTTTCTAATAATCCACAAAATATATTACAATTCATTTGTTCACACATTGTAGGGTATGAGATGTATAAAATTAGATAGCATGGCTAAAGATACTAGGGGCTTTTTAATAGTTAGTAAAGGATAGATTATTGGGGTGGAGGGATATAGAGTACTAGCAAATAAACAAATCAGTAGTACTGTAAATCTTTCATTTAATTAAAACAAATTATTCTTACTAACAAAAAGTACAGTGCTTTTCAGTGCTGTATAACAGATGAAATTCATATAGTAAAAAGGGATGTTAATATGAACAGGCCTCAAGATATAAACGTGGGATAGAAACATTTGTTTCTATGGATACCTAGATATGCCAAGATCTAAAGCATAGTTTAGTTAACGATTTATTCCCCAATAAATGCAAATCAAAATATGTACCTTCCAAACAAGCCCCACCTACACGATATTAACCAAATATTACTACTATAGGTTCTTTGCTTCAGTGCTGTTAATGCCTTAGCAATTCATATCACCAGTGATATTTTGAAATAAAAATACTTTTACTTAAATACATGTAGCCTGCCAGCCAGTCTGTGGCTTAAGCTCCATTTTAATCAGCGCTGAACAAATCACTTATTTTTCTTTTCATCTCTTAATGCTTCACACTGGATTACACTTGTAAATGGATTTGTTTATAGACAAGTATAAACATAAAACACATTTAACACGTTATTACAGTAAAACAGTGTGGCCCCGTCACCTTGTATGGATATTGCTAGAGGATGGCCACATTAAGGTGACTTCAGGTTGAGGAATTCACTTGGACGATGCATGCAATGTTTTTGCACATTACTTGACAGAAATCGCTGCAGTGTAGCCACACTGACCATCTCCATGAGGCATATGACAAATACTAACATTTCTTTAGGGGGTTTTGTGGAACAGTAGCAATGGGTAGGAGGCATATATTTTCATGGAACTTGCTTTCTAGAGTTGTAAATAGATACAGTCTGTGTACATTCACTTGATATGGATGCTAAAGCAGCTTGAAACCTGCCATGTAATACATCATATTCCGCCTGTTCTCATATCCTGTTTATTGTGATTGAAATAAGACTTTGAGATCAGAATTACAGTGATTATACAATTTCAAAGAGATGTAAAATAAGATAGCCAGTTTCACTAGCAGTGTGCTTAAAAACTACCCGTCTAATTATTAGATGATGCCTCTCCTTTGCGAAATTCTATCTATTCTAGTGCATTTTTCTTTCTGTAACACTGAATAAATTTATATCCAAACACACACTGGTGGGCATTTTAAAGCACAGCACACACCTGGCTTTATAAAACATACCAGCATTTGTAAATGCAGCTCAGTTCCTGCCATTTATTGGGATGTCATGTGATCGCTGACATCATGGACATAATGGTGGCAATTCACTCCTATCTTTTGCCGCCACTTTGTTTTTAAAATTTCATGCGCAGTTATTACAAACTATTTGCAAGAATATAATCAGGAAGTTATGCAGCATGTGTTTCTCAGCAATGCTAAGGGCAATGTCAGATATCATATGATACCATATCACTATGGGTCTGTGCACCATGACTTCATTTAGTGATGTGACCTGTGCTCTACACCCACTCTTCGCTGATTGGTCCGTGTGCCAGCAACATACTTAAGGTAAGGGGTAGCACTAGGGGGTGACAAGAGGACTGGGCCACCAAAACCAGGGGACCCGGAACAGGATCTCTCCCCCGCCCCCAAAAAAATGGGACTGCCCTGTGGAATCTGACAGTTGTGGGGTATGGGATACAGTCAAAATCAGTATCAAAATACTGACACAATGCAAACAAAGGACTCCCATTGGTTTTGATAGAGACCATACTGAAACAGGTCAAAGGGATTTACCACATATGGCACAAGCTGCAAAGTACTTCAACATGGGCCCCATTGAAAACAACGAGCACGATTTCTTTGAATTTTGCTACCAGCGACAGAAAAGGCGTTTCGATGACTTCATAAACTTGCTCACAACTTAACGCAAGTGGAAACTGTGGGAAAATTTGTTGTGACTTTATGCAGAAGCAATAACCACAAGTGGTTTTGACAGGTCTTCCATTGATATCAGTAGAAAATGGTATATTTCCATTGTACCTTTGTACTGATGCCAGCTCAAAGCATGTAAATTGCTCTTTAACTGAAGGCTGCATCAGCAGTGAATTCCTGCTGTTTAGTATTCAAAGAATCATGCTTTGCGGCAATTACTTTTTTGGAAGAAGAGTAGTGGAAAAAAATCAATTTCCCTTTGTTCCTGTTCTATATAAATTGCATGTAAATGAAGATAAAAGGGGGGGGGGGGGGGGAAAACGAAAGAATAGTAACATTATTTTTCAAGTCTTGTTTGTTTAATGATGACGGTGACTAATCAAATAAACTGGGTAAGAGTTGCAGTTGGGAAACTTCAGCAAAGAAGAAGAAAAATGAGTTCACAGTGTGTTTTATTGCAATAAGAAAACAATTCTTTCTGCTGTCACAAAGAACTGTGCAAGAATGGAGCCAAACTCAAACAAGATTTACCTTCCTTAAACACAGGCGGATTAATCATTCAAGCTGACCGGAGTGATTTCCTCTCTCTCATGGTGGTTACTTTAACACCTGCGTGAATTAGCTGGTTTCACTCCAGAGAGGGGTGAGGGGTAGTATCTTAACTTCAGGTGACTGAGCACACAAACCTTAGGAGAGATTTAGATTCAGGCTAGGAACACATTAGCACATATATGCGCTTATTTTAAAAAGGCATGACAAAAATATGCCGGCACACACATACATACAATAGGCACTTAGGCAAAGCTTCCTTCCCTGTGTGACCATTACTGTTCAGTTCCTACTGCTATAATTCAGTGACATTGTTCAGATCCATATGCTAGAAAAACGCATCATGAAGCGTTCCGGCACATGTTCCACTCTATGAAACACAAGTGTGACACTGTATGCGTATCGGGAATTACTTTCTATGGTTTTTTTCACAATGCACTTTTTTTTTTTTTTTTTAAACCAGACGAGCAGATATGTGCTAGTGAGACCCTGGCCTTAGACTGGTTATCACTGGAAAATTAACAAAACACTAAAAAAATTTATTAAAGACGGAAAGACCGCTCTGGGTCATTCCAACTTTACCAAGAGAAATCTTGTTTTGTTCTCGCGAGATTTCATTCAAGATCTTGAGAGGGAGTTTCTCAATCCCAAATTTTCAATGGAAAGGTAGCCATGCTACTAATGTAAAGCATGGCTACCCTCCCATGGAAAAATACTCAATAACCTGAGATCTCGGAAGAAATCTCAGGAGAACAAAACAAGATTTCTCTTGGTAAAATCCGTTGGTCTTTCCGACTTTAATAAATTTCCCTAACTGTTTAAATAGATACATTTCACCAAAGTGCGAAGTGAGGTCTGGATCCTTAGCCTCACTTCACACTGACTGATATGCGCTCGGTGATGTCCTGCTCAGGGATGTCAGCGAGTGCTTTAAAGGGATTCCAGTCTCGGCGAGAACAAAAGAGTTGCCTCGCCGAGACTGGAATCCCTTTAAAGCGTTCGCTGATGTCCGCGTGCAGGACATCAGCGAGCGCTTAACAGTCAGTGCGAAGTGAGGCGAAGGATCCGCACCTCACTTCATACTTTGGTGAATTCCCCCCACAATCTTATGGATGAATGCTAGACACTTTTATAAAAATCAGTTTATGGAACAGGTATTTTCTATATGTAGAAGCAAGTGGGCAGTGGTAAAATTCACCTGTCACCTCAAAACACTAATACTAATCTAGGTTGTAGTAGTGAAATAAACATTTGATAAAGGGGTTTTCCCGAAACATGTTGCGTGCGTAACAAAGGGGTAGTTGTTACTACCATTTTTTGCAGCATCTCTCTTTCTTTTTTGCACTATTATTGGAGTTTGAACAGGACTCATGAGAATATTGTCTGGATTACCGTTTTACTTGAACATGTTTATCTACTAATGAAATAAACGTTATTTTGTAAATATATATGTATTTTTAAAAAATTTACCTTTATACAGCGTTTCTCTCTATCATCTTCCTTGTCAGCCTGACTTTTCTTTCTGGAGTTGGGTGGGCGGTGCTAAATGATGATTGACATTATAGCTCCTCCAATCCAGATCCCTGCTATACTGTGACTTAAGGGATCTGATTAGAGGAGCTATAATGTCAATTATTTAGCCCCGCCTACCCGATACTCCGGAAAGAAAAGGCAGGCTGATGGGGAAGATGACAGAGAGAAATGCTGTTTAACTGTACATTTAAAAAAAAAAATACATATATATTTACAAAAGCATTTATTTCATTAGTACAACCTAAATTAGTATTAGTTTTGAGGTGACAGGTGCATTTAATTCAGATATCTGAATGATCTGTGATTACTCTGATTTGATGCCCTGCATTGTTGTGGAAAGCCAGTAGCCTAGAAAGAAAACTAAATTCGCCAGAAGTAATATAACCAAAGAATTGAATTCAAGATATAAAATTGTTTATCTAAATTAATAAAAAACTAAATTGCATGACTGCTGCAAATGATAAACTTATCTACTTAGAAGTGTCCAGTGCTGAGGCAGGAGAACCCCTTTAAGGTGAAGTACTCGGAAAACTGTTGATGGTCCATAAAAGCAATACAATGTATGGATGATGACTGACAAGAGTTAAAGGACACAATTCAATATTTCACTCTGACACTAAATTGGGTTTAGCTATGTCTAATAATGGCATTTTCATTAAAATGACAAATTTTGCCCATTTCATAGAATTTTGTTAATTACAAGAAAAGCATCTGTATAATTTTTTTAAATGCATATTTAAACACACACATATATATATTTCAAATCAGTGCGCCTTTATTGCCCAATGCCAGCTTTCGTAATATCCCTGATATTCCTCCTCCTCCCCCCCCCCCCCCCCCCCCCCCCCCCCACCCCCATATGAAGTATATTCCTGTGCAGCCTTCTTGAGCAAGACTGGAGTATTTCCATTAGCTTTCTTGTGTCCCTGTGCACACATTGCTAATTATTCTAACACTGGATAAGAAATGTGCAGGTGCTGAGTGCTAGAATAGGACAGGGTAATCTTTCTCAGTAAGTATACACTAGAAAAATTCAGTATTTGCTCAATGAGTTGGGTTTACTTTTAAGACCTTTAACAGACCATTTTGGTTTACTCCAGGTTACAGTATGGCCATTTTTCTGAAAATCCCTGCAATTTATTAACAGAATAACAAGGGTCACAGGTCATAATATTATACTATGAGTCAGTCACTGGTGCTTTCCAGCACTATATCCCATTACAAAAACGTTCCTCTTTGTCAGAAACTGATTTTTTTTTAAAGGGTGCACTTTTACCAAACTATTCACAGTCTCTTGGATTCAGTTCCTCCTCCAGGCTTAAACTTATTTTCACTTTTATCTCATCCATCCATTCATTTCTTTGAAGATTCCTCTGTTCTATGGCGGTGTACCTAGTTTCCAGTAATTTCACACCTACTGTCCTTAACTCCCAGCTGAAAAAATATCATTCATATTGCCCAGATTATTGCCTGGTCTGTCATTAAACATGACTTGACTGCAGCTTGTTAGGGCAATAATTACATGATATATTATCTCATTATAATTACACATAAAGAAACGGTCAATCCTTTAAGAGCTGATGCAGACAATGAAATAATGAATCAGGCGGCCAATCAAGGACGCAAAACATGAAATATTATTGTAAAGTTTGTTTATGTATCCAGTAGTTTTACAATAAGCAAGCAGATAAGAAGCAACATGAATACATAGATTTCCCAAGAAGCAAAGAAATATGAATAAATAAAAAGTATTAGCTACTTGCAGTTCTCATTGTGCAGGGAACACAACATAAGGATGAAAAAAAAAAAACCTTTTCATTTTGATCACAATGGCCCATTATTACCTTTGGACCATGTCTGGGTGTGTGAAATTCTTCAATTACAGAAATGCAGAGCAAAAAACATCATAGCACAGACAACAAAACTGGCATACTTACAGATTAAAATCTTAACAGACAAAGTTTTATTTTTTTTATAGGTTGGAAAGGACGATAAATCTGTTTCATCTTTAGCCACAAAGTAAGGCTACCAGCTAAAATTCAGGAATGCTTTCTACATTTGCTAAGTGCACTTTTTACTGGCGACCCCAATTTTTACTTCTCCAGCAACTCAAGTAACCTCGACTGAAGCAAACAATGTAATTTAATGAACCAGTAATACAATAAAGTCTTTATTTCTCACCTGGATGAACATGCCCATTATTTCTACATAGTAAGCCTGGTCCACATTAACAAT
>WMED01026833.1:0-10740 GCA_019650415.1 Pipa parva | reverse complement strand
GCGGTGTGGTGCAGAGTAAAACATTGGCGCCAGGGACTTTAGTGTGAAAATGCAATAACAACATTTATTAACTTCAGCACACAAAAATAAAGTAGTAGTAGATGCAGGCACAGATATATGAAAGATGCAGGCACAATACTCGTTAAACATATGTATTCCTCAAGTAGCTGCCCCTCTGGTATCTCCCACCCAGGGTACTCACAATAGTGCAGGATATTGTGGCTCTTGAAGGTGCGCTGTACCTTTAAAGAATCCTCAGATGCACTGGCTCTGTATACATGGCTCTGGCTCTGGTCACTTGGAACAGAATCCTTATGTAGAACATGGGGCTGTATTCCCCTCACTGAGCAGTAATTAGGAGTTGCAGGCCCTTTAAGTATAAGATGTGGGCATATGGCCCTTTAAGTACAGGGTACCGGATCCTGGCCGGTCCCTACCTAAGGCAGAGTAGGCCTCAGGGGCTCCTCATGTGGAGCAGGGTCCTTCCCCTACACTCCATGAGACTCTAGTGCGCTTTTTACAAAATGGCGCCGGCCCTTTAAGAGCACTGGGACGCCCGGTGACGTCACTGCTATGCCTCGTGCCTATGCGCCGCCAACTGAAGGGCATAGCAAGCCCTTACCTAACAGGGTTGCTGAGCTGCTAATCTGAGCTGCCAGCAAGCACAGATCCTTAGCCGGCAGCTACTGACAGGGGAGGATTGGGGGAGGAGTTTAAAACTTCCGATGTGTTCCTCTGAAAGAGGAGAGCACCACAGCTGCTAACAGGTAGGGGGACCAGAAGGTGGGTCCCTACATAAGGAATAGAACAGACCTTTACAGGACATTTTCATTATTTTCCCAAATTTTGTGAAAATATATTCAGCATATACTGTAATGAACTAACTCTACCAATTTATTATATATTTTGGGAGTCGGAGTCGGTCCATTTTATAACGACTCCGACTCCACCAAAATGGGCCCCGACTCCACGACTCCGACTCCACAGACCTGGAAAATGTACAGCAAAATGGGGTGAATTCAGTTGATATGGTCAAAGTGGACTTAGTAAATATGCCCCATTTATAAGACCGTTTTGACCATTTAGATTAGTTTTGCCCTGTTTCAATCTTTATTTCTTTGTACTTTTTGATTTCTCTGATTTATAAAGGACCGATAAAACATTTTCCCAATTGAAATAAATTGATATCAATAAATAGCAATCAGTTTGAAGCGGCCACACTTTGCATTGTTTTTTTATTAGACTTACCTTCCATTATAGAATGTCAGTGACATTCTTTTCCCGTACGAAATCTATGTTGATTGTGGCTAAGTGACTGGACCAACGCCATAGTGGGTATACGCCAGTTTAAAGCAGGCAAACACATTTTTGGGTGATAAGTTGTCTTAGAACAGAATAATAAATAGGAGAAAACAGTAATATTATTTAAAATAGGTTGTTTCTCCTGCATTAATTAGTGAAAGTTATATAAAATGGATATTTATAGGTATATGTTTCTCAGCCACTGTAATATTAGACACACTATGCTGCACTAATGAAAACAATGGATTGTTTATGGTACTCTGCTGCAGACTATAGGGCTATTTTATTTTCTAATTAAAAAAGCTTGATATAACTGCTGCTAGATGCAGACCCTATTTTAGTGAATAGCTTGGATAGGTTATAGTGAGGGATTTTTTTTTTTTATTAGACCATATTTGAACATTACCACTGTGGTATTTTCACTGTTGCAATACAAGTTATGTGTTTGTGTTATGCTAAACACAGGGTATTGATCACGGTGACAGCAACAAAATAAAAGGCCACATTTTATTAGCCTCTCTTTTTCTGTTATGAAACCCTTTAATACATTGTGAAAAGAAATTTCTAATGCCCAAGCAAAGCTTAGGTAGCCTACAATTCCCAGAGCCCCCTGGAAATCTTCAGCAGGGCACTACAGCAGCAACTAGTTTACACTCTATGGTTTACCACCCTAGCTGATCCTTTCCTGGCAAGGTCATTATTAATGTGGGGAACAGTGACAATATTCATGGATATAGGTGCTGTGTATTCTTGAAATAAAAACGGAAGGTTTATTTAACAGTATACAACAAATATTAGTGCACCAGTATTTCTTCATTCTGATCCTCAACATTTAACAGTTCAGTATATTACATTACATTTGCTGTGGAAATTTGAAGACTGGCAGAAATGGCACAGCCTCTCACAGGATATTCGGAGGGAGTTCCATACACTGAATTCTGCAGTCCTCACTGTGATGTGGATGCCCACCACAACTCCTAGGATCTACCTCTCTCTTGCTGCTGGTGGGACTATGGCCTGTCCTTTTACTGATCTCTCACATGTATGGTCTGCTCCTTCCTCCAAGGAAGCTATCATGTTACTAGCTAATCACTCAATAACTTTCTCATTGTAATCAGGCCTTTCTGGATCATACTGTGAGCACAAGTTACCTTGATTGAACAAATGCTACAGATCTGAAGAACTGTTTTCTAGTGTCCTGCTCCATATATGGTTTTAGGGATACCGCACCATCTTTTCAGTCTAATAAAAGAGCTTCAGGAAATATAGTAGGAGTTCTCTTCAGCATACCAAATTAGGTATCAACATGGCCCAATTTTTTAATACTACAATATTATTTTTTGTATAGACCCTGAACTATATATCGTAAAGTATTTCCCTAAATAACTACCTGGTTGCTAGGTTAATTAAGTTTAGCGACCAGAGGACCCTTTGCATTTAGACAAGAAAGGTTTAAAACTTAAGTTAAATAATAAACACAACAATGAAAATTAAACACTAAAAGCTTATTGTGTTTACAAAACTGTAGCATATTACTAATGTACGGTAGAGAAGTCTCTGACAGGTGTGAGCACCAGTCTCTGTACAAGCAGAAGACAGTGAACTCACTATATTCATTCCCATAGCTTCACCAGTTGCATGTTGAAACCCAGATGGCAATGGATATGTTTTAGGTGGTTTATTCTTTCCTCCAGCTCTATGAAACATATCTGCTCAACAGGAAACGTACTGCATAAAACAGGATATGACCTCATGGAACAGGAGTAGTAGAAAAGAAAGACATATGGGAAATTACATTATTATTAACTTACATAACAATGGCCACAGGGTGTCAGTAAAGAATAATATAGTATATAATTGTAGTATATAATAGATATAACACTGAATACAATAAACAATAAATTGATTCTTGTCGGGAGTCTTAGCTGGAGTAGCATATCCTCTATATTGTATAATTCATATATTTGTTCATAAAGATGCCACATTTGTCACAAAAGATCCTTCTTGTTTCATAGGTATGGAATGCCTAAAGAGTTTACCCAAGGTTCTACCAAAGGAGGAGGACATTGAAGAGCCATGTAGCAAACCAGACAATAACAAGTCTGACTTTCGGAAAACCAGCAATTCAGGTTAGTATAAAATATAATGACATTAAATGTACACTGACCTAACAATTCTGATTAGGAGTGAACATAGAAACTATATAGGTATTAAAGGTGAACTAAAGGCTTGCGTTGACTAGGGGTGATTCTTAAGGGAGGGGTATTACTGATTGATTTTTTTCTCCAGTGCTGCTTCCTGTTCCCTGAGACATTTGTGCCTCCTACATTTTCATATTGTATAAATTAATTGGAGGCCTTTTAATTTTTGGAAGTGTTAACGTTCCTTTAAACAAGGCCCTTTAATTAGAGTAGAGCTGCATGTTAAATACACAGCGGCTGCAAAAAGAAGCCTTTCAAGGAAGTAGTTCCTCAAGGGTCCCTAGGCTCATAGTAAGAGCTATTTTTGGAAACTGTTTCATATATTTAGTAGCACTAAAGAACTAAGAGTTGCAGCCCAGCAAGTAAGGGGTATTTCCCTTTAGGGTGGCTGGTGAAAATCCTCCCATTAGGTAGGAGCTACAGTGATTATTTCAAGAACCCCCAAAGGATTAAATTTGTAGTCTTGCTTCCTACGTGATGCTGTAAATGTAAGGTTCAACACCCAAGGATGGACTTTTTAATTACTTTATGTATTTTATAGATTACAGTGATTACAGTTACAGTGCTTACATGATTGATGTTGCAACAATGACAGAATAGACTTGAACGCATCATCTTCCACTTAGAGCCACACCTTTTCTCTCACTGAAATTAGTGAGCTGTGCACTATATGCTCCAGATGCTGGAGTCACATCTGCTCTGTCCGTATGAAGTAATTATCATGGACTTTCAAGTGTGACCATGCAAAAGTAAGATTACCACAATAACGTTTATAGAACAATAGAAACAGAATTATTTTCCTATTTAATATAATAGTTTTATTTGGGATTGTATAACTTCTGATTTTTTTTTTTCTTTAGCCAAATGTTTTCCCATATTAGGTACACGAAGCTACAAGACAATCTGCAAGTTCAGTTACTCACTCATTTCCTTTTTTTAGTTAACTGCAAGCTAAGGAGTGGACCTTGGGAAACTTTAGGAGAGGAAAGGGTCATGGACAATAACCTACAGCCTACTGAATTGGACATTGTTAATAAACAGAGAAATTCAGCAGATCTTTCACCTGAAACATGTAGTCCAAGAGAAAGCTGTACAGACTTTGATGCTCATGAATGCTATTCAGATGGACCTTCAATTAAAGGGTCAATATATAAAGACAAGGGGGATGGAATTAAGTTTCGCATCAACAAAGCTACCTGGGGAAATATATATAAAGACAGTGAAAGCAGTGATAGCTCTTTGGATGAATCTGATTGTAAAATAGATTTTAATGTACAAAAAAGATGCATTTGTGCTGACTGTGGAAGAAGCTTCAATTATATCTCACATCTCATTATACATCGTAGATCCCACACTGGAGAGAAGCCATTTGGGTGTAGTATATGTGGGAAATGTTTTGCCAGAAAGTGCTCTCTTGTAATACACGAGAGAATTCACACTGGAGAAAGGCCTTACCCATGTCAAGATTGTGGAAAGAGGTTCACTAGTAGTGCCACACTTACTACTCATAAAAGAATCCATACAGGAGAGAGGCCATATATATGCTGGGAATGTGGCAAAAGTTTTACTAGTAATTCATCCCTCTTTTTACATAATAGGACACACACAGGTGAGAAACCATACGAATGCAAACAGTGTGGGAAAACATTCTCTTGCAGCTCAGCTCTGGTGACACACACTAGAACCCACACAGGAGAGAAACCATACACTTGTGCAGAATGCGGGAAAAGCTTTTTTGATAACTCGCGGCTCCTGAAACACCAGGCAACCCATACAGGAGAATGGGCTTATATGTGCACTATATGTGGAAAAGGGTTCACTTGTATCTCAAATCTTAATGTGCACCAGAGATCACACACGGGAGAGAGACCATTCTCATGTGGTCAGTGTGGTAAAAGCTTTACTAATAACTCATACTTGGTTAGGCACCAGACGACACACACTGGAGAGCGACCGTACCCTTGCTCCATATGTGGTAAAACCTTCACTCGCAAAGGACATGTTGTTACCCATCAAAAAATACATATGAAAAATGGAAAAATTGAAAGTTCTAAATAAAATATTTCAGAAATGGGTTGTTTAAAACCAACAAGAATATTTGTGATCATATGTTTCTAATCTGCAACTATTAATTGTTAAAGAAGAGATTTGTCAACCTAAAATAAATATAATGATGTAATTCTTTAATGGGGTTAACGCATGAGCCAAACCTATCATGTAATTATAATATTTACTGTTATCTGATAGTGTTAAATTCTGATTTCTAATTTTTTTTCTACCCATGTGTTAAAGAGGATTATTTATTCTAAAGCAATCATCTTTATTAATCTCCTGTATTATTTTTCCGATGCTGAAAAAACTTGCAGTTTTTAGGAACATTTAAAGATGGATAAAACTGTAGTATAGAACTTCTAGAAAATGATGTTGACCTGAAAAAATCCAGTATTTTTCTTATTTTAAAGAGCAAGATAAAGTTGTAACAAATTCAGTGGGGAGAAAAACAAATAAAATAAACCAGAAAATACTTATTTTTTTAACAAAAGAACTGAAAATAACCCTAACTTCCACTTTAGCATTGGTGTTAAAAACCATTGCAGTGGTTGTTAGTATTCATTGAAGGGGTAATGTTTTGTCAAGTTCAGTATATCCAGAAGTAATTATTTAAAAGGTACATTTTTAAAGTAGTTCTGTATATCTTAATTAAAACAGTATGTGGTGAGGCAGAGCAGTCATCAGTTATTATTATTATTATAAATACATTTTATTTATAAAATGCCAGTATTATCCTCTGGGCTGTACAGTATGTTAGGAAATTCAAGCAATTTAATATAAACTGAGATGAAAGGTCAGAGGGCCCTGCTGTTGTAAGCTTACAGTCCAGAGGACACGTTTACAGTCTATTACTTGAGAGTTAAATGGTGAAGCCTACATTTTAGATTCTATAGAATTCCATTTCCCAGAATGCAAACTCCCCCAATAGTCTCCAAGGTTGTTGGATTAGACCCTACATGAGACATGTCAGGTATGTTTTTTAGCTCAAAGAAGCCAATGGTAAAATATATTAAAAAACATGACTTGTAGTTTAGTCTAGAAAAAAAGATGATTAAGAGGTGACCTAATAACTATGTATCAATATATCAGGGGTCAGTATGGAGATCTCTGTCACAATCCTTTCACCCCAAGAACTGTAAGTATAACAAGGGGCATCCTCTACGTTTAAATGAAAGAAAATTTCTGCATCAACATCAAAGGATTTTTTTTTTACTGTAAGAACAGTGAGGTTATGGAACTCTCTGCCTGAAGAAGTTGTTATGGTTAATTCCATTAAAGAGTTCAAAACTGGTTTGGATGATTTCCTTCAGTGTAAGAATATTACAAGTTATGGGTACTAGATAACTGGAAGTGGGATCTTGATCTAGGGAATTCATTCTGATTGGAATATTTGGAGTTGGAAAGGAGGTTTTTTCCCTAATATGATGATAATCTGCTCTTGCCTCATGGGTTTTTGCCTTCCCCTGGATCACCATTGCAGGAAAATAGGCTGAACCGAATGGACTTGTGTCATTTTTCAGCCTTATAAATTATGTTACTATGTTAGATGACCTTCGAATGGAAAAACAAAAACCCACAATTGTCAATATCACTTAAAACTCTAATATATAATGAATATAGCACAATCAAGGAAATAATCAGTGCTTTTTTTGCGGTGGTACGAGCCGGTACGGCGTACCGGAAACTCTGATGACTGATCAGGTCATTCAGACAGACAGTGGCTGGCTGTGTTAGTGCTGCGTTAGGAGCAGTACCGGCAAATATTTCTTTACAAAAAAAAACACTGGAAATAATCAATAGACAAACTCTGATTGGGTGCTATGGGTTACTAGGGATTAGTAAATTATTTTCCTAATGATAAATTCCCCTGAATGTTTTTATTATAGATCAAATTTTTATGGCCCTGACATTTCTCTTGTGCATTCCTTTAGATTTTACAATTAGAATATAACATTTTGGTATAAATATGCAGCCTAACAACCCAGAACTGGAAGACAGAATAGCAAATATCTCAACTGCTACAGTGTATTTGCCTTTAGTGCTTATGTATGCTGGCAGGAAAGCAATCCACACAATGCAAAATACCAACATACTGAAGGTGATATGGGTCGTTTCATTGAAGGTGTCTGGTAGTTTTCTGGAGAGATAAGCTGCAAAGAAGCTTACACAGGCAAGTAATCCAATGTATCCGACTGCAATGTAGAATGCAAGATCGGAGCCTTCTTTACACTGCAAGATTATCATAGATGGTTCAGATCTAGTGTCATGATCTAGGAATGGTGGAGCTATTAGGAGCCAAACTATACAAATTAAAACTTCTCCTAATGATAGAACAATCACTAGACACCTTGGAACTCTGAGCCCAACGCAGCTTTTCAACATACTTCCAGGTGCAATAGCATTGAAGGCAATGATTACAGTCGCTGTCTTTCCTAGTACAGCTGAGATGCTAATTGCAAAGATAATTAAAAAAGCCACTTGTCTGAACAAACAGGTCTTCTCCACTGGCCGTCCAATAAAAAGTAAGGAACAAAGAAAGGATAACATAAGGGATGAGAGAAGACTATAGCTAAGTTCTTGATTGTTGGCTTTTACAACACTGCTTTCTCTGTGTTTAATAAAGAGTATAAGGACTAGGGATGACATTATGGCTAAAGCAATTGTTAACAATGTCAAAACCAAACCAAGTGTATCTTCATGTGACAGGTAGTTGATAGTTTTCTTGATGCACTTATTCCTCTTCTCATTGGACCATTCATCTTCAGGGCAAGGGATGCAATTTTCCATGTCTAAAAAGAAGAGGCTGACAGTATTGATATATATTTTCATTTAATTGGGATTTAGTTTCATAAATCAGGTAGCTTCAAAATGGCTGATATAATCAGGTGTCAAATATATATCGAACTGTACATTTTTGGATACATATGCTACCATGTACCTTTAGTGCCTTCACTTACAGTATCATGCCATGTTGCAATCTAGATGGAAAACAGGCTAATAAAATGTTTTACTATGAGCCCTTCCTAAACAAAATAATGTAACCACCTAATGGCTATAGATCAGTGGCTGAGTTGGTAAATAAAATATTATTACATTAGACGGGACCACCAAATTCCTTTACTTTTATCTCAATCTTCATGAAATTCCTGTGTAAATAATCAGAAGTAAATTTCAATAACTGAAAGATTCAGATGAACCATTTATTTACATCAGTTTATATTTCTATTGAAGTGATTTGCTGTGCCGCAGTTCAAGTAATAACGGGTATAAAAGGAAATGGCAGAGTAGGATATGATGGTGTAGCTTAAATAGAAGACAGGCTTGCATTGCATTACTCAAACTAATGAATTATCTAATACAATATACCAGAAAATGAAGTACTGCACTTCAAGAAATAAATGATTATGGGTTTGAAATGGCCTTTATACTTTCCAGACTTGATTACAAATAATAATATATAGTTAGCAGCCAGACATGAGTATGGAAGATTATCTGTGAATATTATATTTACAGGAAGAATTTTGCAAGATAGAGTGAAATCATAAAGCAAGAACAAGACAGTGAATGGGAGATTTGCTAAAATAACGAAAAGCTTTCCTACACTGTGGTCTAATGTTGTTTGCTTCCTCTAATGTAGAATGCTATGACTGCCTTTGCAGCAACTGTTACAGTTTTCTCTAATAAAATAATAGAAGGAAATAAAGCTCTTATGCAGCTTATAATTAATACAAAACAGCACCAAAAACTACTGAAATTTTCTAAAAATTGCTTTAACACGGATAAATACTTCATAATGTGGTCACCTGATACATTGGCAATATATCCATTAGAACACTGCACACATTCATAACAACATGCTTTATGTCCTTCCTTTGTAGCTTTTCTGTATCCCGGCTCACAGATTTTAATGCACACAGAATGTGGGATCTATTGAGAAGAATATATTGTTGTATATTTAGAATTATTGTATCTACAACTCAAGAAAATGCAACACCTCAGTTCTCTGTCCACTCTTAAACTTTTGTCTGTGTAATGTTGGATTTCTTGATGCTAGGATGATTGAATAAGAGTAACACAATGAAGATTTAGATTGCTGCATTATTACTCACTAAGGATGTTATTGACTAAAGGATGAATTCAACTATTGAATTCACTTTGCTACTTTACAAAGCCTCACCATATAGTCACAAATTCACTTCTCCATATTAATAAAGCTGCAAATGTATTTTCCGAACAGGCGAACCGCAAGTAGTGTGGCGTCAGTTGAATAGAAGTAGGATGTGAAGTCATGTAAATTGATGTAAATACCCTCAGTGAAATGCAGGGCGTCATCCTAAGCATATCCCACTAAGTGTATATAAGTGAATATTACATCTAGTAGTTTTGTCACCTTCTTTTTAATTCCTGTTGTCACTTAGTCACAGTTGCCATTGTCACTTGAATGAGTAGTCACCTTACACCACACTAGTGCTGTGCCATCAAACACCCCCCCCCCCAATATGCCACTTGAAGACATGTAACAAAATCAAACAGGTGAATTCGAAGCAGTACACAACTCGAATTTGCTCCTTCGACAGACTTGCTTGCTGAATAGTCAAAGTACCTGTGCATGCAAAGTGATGTGAAGTACACTCACTTTAAATCAGAGGTCCCCAACCGCCGGTCCGCGGACCGGGACCGGGCCGTTGGTGTTTTCCAGCCGGTCCGCGGCAGGCACCTAGCCCTGCGCCTGGTCAGACAAGCAATAATGTTCTCTGCCGTAGCTGTCACGGCAGAGAACATTATGCAAGCAGGGCAGGGTGGAGCAACGCGGGTCATGGGGCAGGGCGGGTCGGGTGGCCTACCTTGTGTGACATCTCAGTCCTCCCACGCTGCACAGAGAAGGAGTGCTTGGGGCAGCAGAGAGCAGCGCACAGTCACAGTGAGAGAGTGTGAGAGAGTGTGTGAGAGTGAGAGAGTGTGAGAGAGAGTGTGAGAGAGAGAGTGTGAGAGAGAGAGTGTGAGAGAGAGAGTGTGAGAGTGAGAGTGTGAGAGAGTGTGTGAGAGAGAGTGTGAGAGAGAGTGTGAGAGAGTATGTGAGAGTGAGTGAGAGTGTGAGAGAGAGTGTTAGAGAGAGAGTGAGAGTGTGAGTGAGAGAGTGTGAGAGAGAGTGAGAGAGTGTGAGAGAGAGTGTGAGAGAGTGTGA
>WMED01026831.1:0-10740 GCA_019650415.1 Pipa parva | reverse complement strand
ATATATACACACACACACAGTATGTCTCAACAGTATGTGATGATATGGTTAAGAGATAGTCAAAGTCCATCTCTCCTCTAGCACAAAACTTCTTTTCAGTGTATTTACAGGTTATACATAATTTATAGTAGATACTTTATTTCAAAGGTTAAATTTATTTCAAACCATTGTGTAGTCCTATTGTTTCCTAATACATATACATGAAAGACCCCAGAATGCCCCATGTGACCGCATCTTGCAGAGAGAGATGACACAAACCAATAAAAACCAATCCGAAGATGACAGTTTTACAAGTATTGCATAGGAGAAAAAGCCATATCAATCCAAATAGCAAATCTTTTTTGTACATCACTGGTCCTTTAAAGGCTGAACAGATTATTTCTATTCAACATAGCAGGTTGTAACAACAAAAAATTCTTATTTACAAAATCTATGCTCTTATTGAAGTATTATTTGCAAGGTTAGAAGGGCAAAATACAACAGGAAAATAAAAGAAAACAATATGTTTAAAAGATTATTTCCTGTATGATAATTGATGAAATACCAAAATAAATACCTTTTGACTTTCTATCCCCTGAAAACATTTTGGATATGTACACTTGAATTTCTAAGAAGACTCGGATGTGAACCCAGTACTCATTAAGGCATCTCTAGAATTTATCATATATTTTTTAATAATTTTAAATAGTTCTACTAACATTTGTAAAACAATTCAACTGATGAAAATTCATGCACTGTGTATGAAAAAGAAAGAAAAAACCCTTTTTAAAATACTTCAGATTCAAGAAACAAATGGCCGTGGGCATGCACAATTTCTAAATTGTACATAGTCCAAAATGTTGCTCAATTTTTAAATGCATCTATATTAGCGCATCAGAATACATTGATAGATCATAGCAGTAGTCATTTAATTTCACAAAACAAACCGGAGAAGTAGTGAGGAGATGGAGAAGCTAAAAACAGCAATGAAAACAGAAGGAGCAAAAAAAAAGTATTTAGGAGAAAACTTATGTAATAAGGGGAGACCTTCCAAAACAGTCATAAATTGCATTCAAATTATGTTGAGGTAAAGATATCTGGAAAAGTCAGCACACGTTTTGCCATGGTCAACCACTAAAAACAACAGGCCATGATTAGTCCACATTTTCAATCTGTGTTGATGCTGGTTTCAGTGCCAGTATAAAAACATAATGCCCTATGAGTTTTCTCTAGGATATAATTACATTATGAAAATATCATGCATGCTTACTTTTGCTAGTCACATTGTAGACTTAACAAATATATTATGTGCCAGGTAACACATTAAAATCTTTTTTATAAAGGTTCTTCTGCCTAAAGTAACTACAATGCATGATTAAATGTGAACGTCTGAAGATCATATCTACATGTGCTTGTTTAACGTTTGATTCCAACATCATAAGATTTAAAATGTATCAGGGTCACTTACAGACATCCATTGTATGGATTGAGAGCTAAGGGATTCCCCAAGTACAATGCCTTACTTCAATGGAAAGTTACCATAGCAACATGAAACAGGGAAGGGAGAATTGTGGCTGCACCAATCAAATCCCTCCTGGATCATAATTTGGAGGATTTAATTTTCTGATTGGAGAATCAGATTCCTTGTATATTTTCCCATTCAAGTGAGCCTGATGTTGGAGCACAGGGAAGCTTTTATGAGCTGCAGCATTGTGGAATCCAACCACATTCACCCCAAAAGTGGCATGGAGAGTTTGCGGGGAATTTAAATATTAAGCATTAATTTTGTGTTTGGCCTTGGTAATGTTTTTCAGCCCCTCAGGTTTTTGCAGTTCTTAAGCTACCATGTTTCATTGTTCTTGATCAGTTTCTTCAGTCATTCTCTCCAACATTCCCATATACCAGTTTTCTGGAAAGGTCTGGCTCCCCTTACTAACAATAAAATGGCCACCAGGGTTGTTCCATTCTTATTCAATGAGCTTATTACCACAAAGGTCGACATTTGATGTTAGGAACATTCTCTAGAGTCATCCCCAAAATTTCCTAGGTTGGTTCAATCTTCTTTCCTAACATCACTGTAGGTACTACTTTGAGTTCTGGAATCTTCTCTTGCCAAGTGGTTGGGAGTAATGCTTTCTCCACAGTAGACCCATTGTGAATGTCATCCATCAGTGGTTGTTTAGTTCCTAAAAGGGTGCAAACAGTTTGCTACATTGAACTTTAATCTCCATATTGTTCTGAGTCATACTGAGATGACTGTAGGTGGTTGCAGTTAAACTCTCCAGCAATCAAGTGGTTGAAGGGTTGTGTCTTGCAGTGGAGTTCCTCTTGTTTCAACTCCTGTGTCTCTTCTGCCCCTGATTCAGCTGGGACTGCCTGGAAAATCCATAGTCCATGCCCTATGGTACTCTCACTGAATGCCTCAGCTGTGGTATTTGACTACTATTTTCATTGCAGATATCTTCTGGGGACTTACCTCTGGATTTGGTTCTAGAGGTTTTCATATCAAGACTTCAAGTAAGAAGAGAGGATCCTCAGGGCCCTAAGGGGGGTTTGTGATACGAATGTGACAAGACTGTCAGATGTGTGTAGATAGGTAATAATTCAATTGGATAGATAGTAATCAAAATGATTGTTTGCCTTAAGTTTTGATATTTGACTTTAGGATCATTAAATGTTCACAACCATTGTTTTTGTTCAAGGAGCATAAACTATTGTTGTTCAAGGATAATAAACCTACCCAAACTGGGATAATGATTACATAGTCTCATGATGAGACCTTGCACATAGTCACCTGAAGTGACTAGTGTTAGAATACTTAAAAAAGGTGCACTGCGACTGTGTAAGTTATACATGGATGACTTGTAAAACAAACGCAGGTTCAGAAGTGACTGTGTAACATAAGACTAGATACATGTATAAAATCAGGGAAAAATCCTATGGAAAATGGAACTTTGCATATGGTCAAGCAGATGTGCTGACAGTGTTTGTTTCCCGGGTTGTTCCTCTGTTAATCGTTTGATGGGTCCCCTGAATTCCAGAGTGATGCTACTACAATATCCAGTGGTGTATTAATATTTATTCTTGTATTGGTGTATAGTTTATACAAGTTAATTATTTCCAATTAATTTTTATGTATTATTAATATTGTTACAATAAACAATTGTATTTTGTTTTACCTCAAAATTGACTTTCAGTATGCTTAACTAGGATGTTAATGAGCGAGCTGCAGATTAATTTTGAGTAGGTAAGACAGGGTTATGTAACAAACCATAACATTACAACTGCCAATTCTGCTTCTGGGTTGTGTCTGATTGCTAGACAACAAAATGCAAACAATCTGGCACTAAAAATCCCTGCTGAAAATTGCTATTGTGATGTGATGGCAGGGCATTTAAAGATAGAACTCTGCCTCAGTGTATTGTGCATTTGGTATTGCTGCTGTGTCTCTGTTGTTTCAGACGCTTATGTATTTGCAGTTATTTAGTTGTTGTGTTTAAGTACTGCAGTTTGCAGTTCTTCAGTACTGCTCTTGTACTCTAGCACTTACTCCTTAGATGTTCCTCTGTGATAGTCCCTCTTTTCCCAGTGTGTTCATGTGTATGAAGCAGTTCTGCTCTTCAGTGACCCTGTGCTACAGGTTTTAAATTCACCTACACCACTGGATTAACCAGAGCCATGCCCCACTGTGGTAAGAGGATCCACCATCTCATTTTCCCGCAATCCTTCCTATGACACAACAGAAATAGTCCAGAGCAATATTTAGGTCTGAGCTGAGCATAGCACTAATGCAACTAAGTGACAGTTGTTGCAAAATAAGGCCTCAATCAAAACGGTCTTTGCAACTGCTCCCAAAGATTTTAAGTGGGGGTTGAGCTCATAGTTGTGTACAGGCCAACCAAATACTTACAAAGCATGTTAATGACATTTTTTCACAGAAACACTATCATGTGGAAGGGCCTTCCCCTCAAATAGTTTTCTACAATGATATTACTGATGAAATATTAAGATTTCACTACACTGTAGCTAACACGCTTAGCCAAAACAATGAAAAGCTGTCACAGAATATTAGTTCTCCTCTAAAAAAAAACTTTACATTTGCCACTTTTTATATAGGCATAGAGTGTTCTTCTGGTATCCACTAAACTCTGATTTGTCTGTTAACAGTCCAGGAAGGGATGTATGATTCTAATGAATCAAAGCCCAAAAATACCTTAACACCCTTTTTAGCTAACTATTGGCAGTGGCTTGTGTGTGGCCACTTGGCCATGGAAGCAAACCCAGTCCATAAAGTTATTGATGTACATTCTTATACTGATCTTGTTTCCATATGTGGCTTAAAACTACTAGTGAGTTATATGAATTTTATGTTAAACTATTAAATAATATTAATAGAATAATATTACAGAAAATAGAGCTCAAGGGATCAAGGATTGGAACAATCATTAAAAAGAGTAGTTAGCAAAGATGATATTTGCTAAAATAAAAACAGTAGCAAAAGGTAGCAGTGGTAGTTTCTCCTTTTGTTAGTGGATTAATAAATAATACAACATAAATCTATGCTCTAGACCAGTGGTTAGCCACTTGCGGCTCTTTAGCCACCTTGCTGTAGCTCCAAGCGCACCTCCAAAGCCCCGCCCATGACTGCCAATGGCTCTTCTGATTGTTCCCTATTTTCTCTAAAACTCAGAGCATCCTAGTTGTATGCATTATTAATTCTTACCAGTCTCTGGTCTCTGGTGTTTCACAAATGATTTTCCTGCTATGTAGCTTTTACCAGTTTCCTGGGAAACACCTGGTTCCATTACATTTTTTGGATGTTCTGAATAGGCTTGGAAACTGACATTTACACAATTCTCCATTGCCTCAAACATTTCTTTACCTTTATGGGTTTTCTGGTGAACTGAGAACTGCGAGGTATGAGGGAAACATTTGTCACTCTGAGAACACTTAAAGGACTTTTCCCATTTGTGTATTTTTTGATGCTGAAAAAGGCTAGAGTATCTAATGAAAGATTTGCCACAGTCTGGGCAAATGTTTAAGGTCTTTGGAGTGTGGATTTTCAAGTGTCGAACAAGAGAAGACTTAAGTCCAAACTTCTTTCCACACACTGTACACACATAAAGCTTTTCCCCTGTGTGAATTCTCTGGTGTACAATAAGAGATGATTTACGTGTAAAGCTTTTTCCACAGGAAATACAAAAGTAACCTTTCTCTGTAGTATTAGAATTCCTGTCTGTTGGATCAGATGATTTACAAAAGTCTAATGCAAGTTCATTATGTCTTATCTCATTTTGGTTTGATTCAAGATCTTCATAACTGCTTTCTTTATAATCTCCCATCTTGTATTGCCGTTTAGCATTGATTCCGTTACTGAAGGAAAAGGGTGTATCATTTTCCATTCCAAAGCCCATTGAGTACAGGTCTGCATGACATTAATTTTCACATGCATTGGGAAATGTTCCATATGCTGAATGAGAAAAAAAACAAATCAAAACCATAAAATTGGAAAAAGAAACTACAAAAAAATATTGTTAAGAAAAACTCATGGATTACATTTTACTAGATGTTGCTCATAAAAATAATTAGCCTAACTCTAAAGTAACTAAAGAACAACAAAAATAGATTTGCAAGTAATATTCACAAAGAACAGATACACATTTAATAATTTACTTTAGTGTAAAAACTTCTGTGCAAAAGTATCACTAAACTTCTTTGTTGTTGAGCAAATTAATATTTATTTTTACCATGGAACCAATAAATTTATATAAACATAGGACACTAATAATATTGCAAATGACCGTTAATGCTTGAAATTGCTGACTTTTAATTTATTATTTAAATCTGACAGCAAAACACTTTCTCATCCAAGCAACCATGTTTAAATGCCAAATGAAATTAAAGAGACTTTGGTATTTATGTACTCTCAATTAAAAAAGGTTATTAAGATCAATAAAGTATTTCAATTGTTTTCCTTGAACTGTAAGATGTGTAATGTATTTGCCTTTCTAAAGTTTACTTCTGGGTTAAAAAATGGTGAAGAAAACAAAGCTTTCTCAATAAAACATGTCAGCCGTCGTTTTGCATAATGAACTGAAGATTTCATACAAAGGTGACCACTGCTAAATTGAGAGACAAATACATCTACCAAAAAATAGAAAAAACAGCAGAAGACAGAGACTCTGGGGCTTATTCATGAAAGGACGGATAGATGCGCATAGGTGTGAATTCACATTTATTCACTACTTCACAATATTTGGGTATTCAGTAAACTCTGCAATGTGGCAAATTCAAGACCAATTTGACAGCTTATGACAGTCGCAAACTTGTGGAGCTCTTTGTGCATGCATGCACAGGTAATGCACCTACTCAACAAGCATTAAAGTCTGTCGCAGTAGCAAATTTAACAAGGCATATTGTGTCGCATTAACCAGTTTTACTTCACCAGATTGAAGTATCAGGGCTATTACTGTCTGACTGCCTATCCCACACTGTGAAAGAGATGGCTACTGACACAGTCGCAGAAAATCCTCTTTTTAGTGAATAAGGAATAATGAATTTGTGAATAATAGTAAGTAGCAATCCTAAATGATGAGAATCCACTTCAACAGTTAAACTCTCACTTTGATGAATAAGCCCCATAGTCCTTCCAAAATCTGAAGCCTGAGAAAAAGACAAAGCTCTGGAACATACCTTTAAGCTTAGAAAATTCTAGTTTGGTAAAGCAATATGGTTGACTGGTTTAGTTACGACTTCAACCGATCTGAACCCATTCTTTGTAAACTCCTAGGGGTAACAAAGTAGGAGCAAGGGGGAAGGAGATATGTTCAAAAAAGTCTGAGACTCCATGCAGATAAGCTGATGATTCAGAAGTAGCAAGAACTGACAAATATAAGTTATTTTCTAATTTTACAAAAAGCTCTGTTTATTATCTTGATATATTTGACTTTTTTGACAACGTCACACCTTTTTCCGCTCTCCTAAACTGAATCTGTTGACGTCTTCAAGCCTTTCTTGATTTGATATGTAAGATCCAGCAGCATTTTAGTTGCCCTTCCCTGAACAGATTATTTTTTATTAACTTTATTCTGGTATTACTTCTAAAAAATATTGTTACCCTAATGTATGCTCCTTAAAAATGTTTTTGAAATGACAGACTTAAAATAACTGGCATAACAAAGTACACAAAAGACAACTTCCCCTTGAGTAAAGACATCTGTAGAACAGAATTCACCACAACTGTCACAACTTTAAACTGACATTTAATATTACTGAGGAATTTTGTAAACATATAAAGACCCAGATGCTCAGAAAGATGACTGGCATTCCAACTTAACATATTATCTACTTTTCATTACTGGATATAAGTGTTCTAAATGGAACCACCGTTTGTGAACTAACTAAACAAGTTTGCTTTTTTATATATGTACCTCCTACATATTTAAAAATCAATAGAACACTACTCCACCCCAATCATATGATGTTAATACATACCACTGAATTAAACTACTAAATTCTAATTTGGTGCACTTAAACTGTAGTCTGTACTTTATCACTAAAAAAAAAAAATCACCATAAACTGATTGTTTCCAGTCCAGCACATTAGCCCTGTGTAAGTTGATTGAATCAGTGTTTGCATAATGTAAAGCATCCATGCTGTTTGGAGTGATAAACATTAGCTAAAAATAAGCGTGAGACACTTTCATTTCTGTATGACACAGAAGTCTGCATTTCCAGGACACTGTTAGGTACTGCTACACAAAAACACTAGAATTATTCCAGAAACTCACTGACCTGCAGACACCTGCTTCCTCCATAAGGAACTGCAATTTAGATCCCATAACTATACGGGAAACTGTAGCTTAGTAACTTCCTGTTCCTAAAGCCTGCTGGGAGTTGTGGTTTCAAAGAAACTGTAAACGGGGACATAATGGTTCTTCAGATAATTGCTATTATTAAGTATAATTTAAACGTGCGGTTTTATTGTCTAATAGATAAAAGTGAATGAATTTTCACTCTGAAATACTTGGTTTCAGCGGAGCTGCCAGACAACGTCCTACTCCCCCTTGTCTTAGCTGAACTAACAGTGGGCGTGTCCCAAGTGCTCTCTGGAAGTTACGTCATTAGCTAATCCCCGCCTCCATTCTAACTGATCTTTAAGTCACAGTACAGTACATTTGAGTAAGGTTATTAAACGGTGTGGCTTCTAGCTGGCATGGCCAACGCTGCACGCTCTGTGCCAGTGTGTAAGTTTTAAATCTTAGGATCACATTATCTGCATCTTCCTGTACTGTGGCTGTTTCAGCACTTCTCCCTCCTGTATCTTAGTTACAGCCTCACTGCTGTGGTGGCAGTTTTTCTTTCTCTCTATCTGGGATCATAACACAAACAAGGGCTCTAGAAGTTCCCAGCCAGTCACCAAGATGTTTTAGTATACCCTGTTTCTTTAGCTGTTCCAGGATTTCAGATCACAGCAGGAAAAGGGGAAAAATCACTATTCCAGTCAAAACATGATGTAAATTAGTGAAGGGAACTATCAGAGAGCACTATGACAACTGCTATCAATTAAGCAGCAGCAAGCAAACACTCTCATTGTATTCTATTTGCTGTTTTATCTACTCTTTACAGAGTAGAGCAAATAAATGCATTTATTAAATAAACTAGATTTTTTAAAACACATTCAGTAATTATTACCGTAATCTGTTTGGCAGAGAGGGACCTTTTAGGTCTCCTTAAATCCACAAAGGATTTAAAAGACCTCATATAAGTAAAGAAACCCCCAAAAATAAAAATGCCTGCAATAAGATTATCATTGCTGTATACTAAATTTGTGCTCCCAAAAATTCTAAAGGTTGTATTTAAAGTGGGATATTTAGCTTTAAAAAAATGGGCTTTTGGACACATTTCCTGAATATGTATTATCTAAAGTACCATCACCGTTGCTTAAGTAAAAATAAAAACAGAACAAAAGCAACAAAATACATCAATTTAACTTCAGAGATAACATTTTTACAAATGCTGTATTTGAATAACTGCCATGTAAATCCTTAAGAGAATATATATTTTTTTTTTTGGGTGTTACTGATCCTTTAATGCAGTGGTTCTCAACCTAGTTGAGATCACAACCCCCCGTGATGACGTCACATGCTGACATTTGGACCTGACGTCGCGTGTCACAGGATGACATTCGAGCACAATGTCATCATGTACGCGTGTCACGTGATGACATTCGAGCCCGACGACATCACGCAGGAGCCATTATATAAAGGGACCTGCATTCACATGTTCACGACCCCTGTGAGAGCGTCGTTTGACCCCCAAAGGGGTCACAACCCACAGGTTGAGAACTGCTGCTTTAATGGATCATTCAGTACAGAAGATTGACTGTAGACTATGGGGGTTATTCACTAAGGTGCAAATTATACTGTTGAATTCGCAAACGGATTCCCATAGTAAATCCGCTACAATTTTCCCATTGTAAAGTCACGACAATTTTTTAAAGTTAAGATTACAGCAATTTTCCCATAATAAAGTCACGACTGTGACAATATTCTCATTATGAAGACGCGATTGCAACAGTAGCAGCCTTTTGCGACTGTGTTTATCTGGCGAATTCACAACTATACGCAACAATTTGGACTTTAGTGAATAACCCCCTAAATCTAAAGCATGCTTTTCCAAGCAATATATATATATATGATTTTGTAAGTATAACGATAAAGGGGGGAATTCACCATAGTGCGAAGTGAGGTCCGGATCCTTCGCCTCACTTCGCACAGACTGTTATGCGTTCGCTGATGTCCGCGTGCAGGACATCAGTGAACGCTTTAAAGGGATTCCAGTCTCGGCGAGACTACTCGAGTCGCCTCGCCTGGAAAGTCGACTCACTGGAAAGTCAAAATTAATAGTTAATGAATTACCATGGGCAGTTACAATAGTTACAGCTAATGGTGTACGCTGTCAGTAGTATTAGTGCACTGATACTGGGCATGAGAGAGAGACCAAATCCATATATAAAGTCAATATTTCAGCCTTTTGTTTAACAACTGCTTGTGTTGAGTTAACTACACCTTTCAGAATAAAAAAAAAGGTGGATGACAGCTTAAAGTTTGTGATTGGTTATTTAACATTATCCAGCCTGTCAGTCAATTCCTTAACTCAAGATTCCAAACTGAACTGCTGAAGAGGAAGTGCCTGAGAGAGGGAAGGAGTTTCAGTAACAAACTGGTGCTAAATTGTGAAGGATGGAAATAAATAATTAATTTATACGACAGAAAGCATTTATTTAACTTTTATTTAACAGTGCCAAACAGACAGCAAATAACTGTTGGTGCCTAAACTGTTCCTTTAAGCACATGCCCAGTACTGCTGTAGGCCCTACCAGCTCAGCAAACCTATGGAACATAACCTCCAAGTACCATATTCCACAGGACAGAGCAGTTTTTTGGGTTATGTCCCAGGTCTCCATCTTATGTGCTAAATCCTCATTAACCCTTGCCTTGTCCCAAATGTATTCTGTGTTTCTCATGATCTGCAGGCCAGGGTCGAGGGGTTGTAGGGTAATGCAAAGGCTGCACAATATATAGGGAAGTGAACATTGCAACACAGAGGTATAGTTAAGGCTGAGCCAACTCTTCAAATTTTTTTCCCGTCTCTCTTTTCCTTTAAAGCAGTGGTTCTCAATTATTTTCTATCATGCCCCCCTAGGAAGAAGAAAACATTTTGCGCCCCCCGAATGACTGTAAATAGTATCATTTGCCT
>WMED01026830.1:0-10741 GCA_019650415.1 Pipa parva | reverse complement strand
AGCCCTCCTCTTTGCACGGAGGGAGTCAGCCAGGACTCACTCTGTGCCAGATCCAGTGCTGGACCGGGGGCCGCAAACTAGCGGGCCGCGAGTTTGAGACCCCTGCTTTAGAATGAAATGATACAGAATAATTACGTCTCTTTGAGTTAATAACCAAGAAAGTACATGTCTTCCGCATCCTTCCACCCAAAACATGTCTCCCACATCCTTCCACCCAAAACATGTCTTCCACTTCCTTCACCCAACATCAGTCAGCTGAGGAAGGTTTTCAATGCAGGTGGAACAGTAAACTGACTAGGTGGAGCTGTAAGCTTAGGGCAGCGGTGAGAGTTTTAGAAAGGTTTAGAGATTCTAAGTAAATCTCATATCTGCAATTAGTTAAAGCAAACATATTTTTATAGTAGTTGAATGAAATTAAGACACCATAAAAAAAACAATCTGAACATATTTAACTCCTTCTATTTGAACAGAAAATCTTCTGATTTACGCAATAAAAAAATAATGAGGATTGCTTCGTAATGGGGAAATAGGTGGTTGTGGAAATGATTACATTTCTCGGCATCATACCAGGCATAATATATAATATCTGTCAAGTTTATAGACTAAGTTTCTAACAGCATAGTTAACAGACCTGCAGATGAACGCACAGTAACAGCAGTCATAACTGTATCAGTAACTTCAGGATGTAGGGTGAACCATAAATATTATTACATTAAGAGGCCAGAAGGTACATAAATATGTTGGGGAGGTAAGAATCACTCCTACCCCATCACACCCCGTCATTTGGGGCGCCTGCAGTTTATTGTGTTTAATTTGCGGTACAGAATTACCCTAGTCCACGGTAGATTCGTTTATAGCTTTAAACAAGAATTTAGGAGAAAAAAAGGGGACATGTAATTTGTCTTTATAGATTTCAGTTAAATTATATTTGTAGAATTCCTCTGCAATGTTAACAATCTCACTTTGTAACACATTGTTAAAATAAAAAAGTGTTTTGTTTTTTTTCTGACCATAGGTAATCATTGTACATGGTCTTTATCAGCCTTTTCAGTCTGTGCATTCACCTGGTTAATATGTTGCACTCTGCACCCGCTCTTAGGAGGAATTGAATGATGTTATTGACTTAAGGGATCCGGACATCACCCCAGCATCTGAGCGCACACAGAGGCGTCTGGCAGCCGAAAAGGCGAAGTTTGACCCTGATCATTACCTGTAAGTGCCTTTTAATGTCTGCACAACAACAGATTTCCCTGTAGAGCTCGGCTTCTCTGTGTGGCTGTCTCCGGACGCATTTCAATCAGCCGCAAGTATCTGGACTTCCTGCCGCCTATTAACCATTTGTGGCTGGAGAACAATCTATCAGGAAAAAAAAGATTTTTAAGTTCCAATAAAATTAAAAGGTTTGTCAAAAGCACATATATTTTAAGAGGTGAGCTGAAATGCTTAGCTAATTGGAGTAATTACGGGAATAAATGTATCAAGAGCCTCTTTATATGTTGGAATATTGGATTGCAAAAGCAGAACGTTAAATCGGCATGTTATAAAATACTTATGCCGCCTTATGTCTAATAAGTATTTGATTCAAATTCATGCTATATTCACGCTATATGTTCCTGTGCTGGCTGCATAGTAGTTTTCTGTCACAAGCGTTGATATGTAATTTGTACAGATGTCATTCATGTAGATTTTTATGAAATTAGTAACCATTCTTAAAAATAAAGAAGATTATGGTGCTTGAGGGTACGACGTCATGCATTTTGCACACATTCTTTACGTGCAGTAAAATTCATAAAGGCACCAACAATGCACCACTGAAGACCCCCACCTGCATTGACTTACTGCAGATACTGACAGCAATAACATCTATATCTCGCCCCAAGAGATTTACATTAAAAAAAAAAAGTTCCATTGATTTTTTGCAGTAAAAAACCTGTGGTACTGGATAAATCAATGAGAGGCACCCACTGCGCTCATATATGCATTATGCCACAAGAGAAAAAAAAACGTCAGTATATACGTAATAGGGCTTAGATAAATGTAAAGTGTTTTTTTCCCTTTCCGTCACTGTGAACAATGCAGGCGACTTTATAGTATAATAATGACAAATAAAATTGGCTTAATCTGCTTTTATTAACCTTCCCTGCCTCTGCTAGTTTTCCTCTGTATAGAGCAGCGCCTGGATGACAGTATTTTGTATATAAAAAAAAAATGAGACAATGAAGCTGCCTGTTTCAAGTGCTGAGTTCTCTGTGCGCACAAGTTTTTATTGTAGAGTGTTTCTTTATACCACAATCATTCACCAGCTACACACTGAATGCCGATGAACATTGAAGGGGTTATTCACTAAAGTCCAAATTATTACATATAGGTGTGAATTTGCCAGATATAGACAGTCGCAATAGGCTGCTACTGTCGCAGTCGCGTCTTTCTTTATAATGAGAATATTTTTATTACTGGAAAATTGTCGCAATATTAAATTTTAAAAATTGTCGTGAGTCTACAATGGGGAAATTGTGGCGGATTTGCTATGGGAATCCTCTGTTTGAGAATTCGACAGTCGAATTCGCACCTTAGTGAATAGTCTCCTCAATACTGTATTAAAATGACAGTAAACCCAAAAAATAAGTGCCTCGAATGCATTTATTGTTACTATATATTCAATCTGTACCTCCAAAAATTCTAAATGGTGGCTGTAAAGTAGGATATTTAGTTTTAAAATCTGTCTCTAGGGCACACTTTCTATATTTATGCAAAGCACCATAGAAAACTATAGAACTGGGTGTGGTCTGTTTAACAACATGGCGGCTATCGGTAAAAATAAGAACAGAGCGAAAGCAATAAAATTCATGACTTTAACTTTGAAGATAACATTTTTACAAGTGCTGTATTTGAATACCTGCCGTGCTAATCCACGTGGGATTTTTTGTATATTTTCAGGTGATACTGGCCTTTTAATGAATATTTCAGTTTTCGTGTGCATGCAGGCAGAAGCAGTTCTAAGGTGATCGATTGTCCAGGCATTTTATCAGAGACTTTAATTTCCTTATAGACCTCCCATGTGTACACAGTCAGTTCATACAGGCAGTGCTATTTCCAACCATTTTATTATTAATGGTTTCCATTGGTCACAACCCAAAATATAGAAACACATGGAGCACGTTGGCTTGAAACAATACAGTCTATAGTGGCTCTAATGTATTGTCAGGTATAGGGTAATAAACAAAGTGGAAATATTACACACTCTGTAATAACAATGGCCTCGAGTTGTTAGGCTTTTTGCATTGATTTACTTCAGAGTGCCGCATAGTGTAAAAGCTAAAGGTGAGAGAGAATTATCGAGTTTTATACAGAGCTTTGCTCTGCTGCCCCTTAATTCATTAGAAATTCTCTATCTTGTTGATATATAGGTTTTTGTTATTTATACCGATAAAGCCTAAACAAAAAGAAAAAAATTGAAATAGTGTGAAATTGATTAAAAGGGGATTCGGAGGAAGTAAAACCGTTGCAGTTTATAAAGGAAAACTAGTTATTTTAGGTAACAGAGTCTGCACAGTTTTATCTAGGTGTGCATTATTCAGTGATCTTATTCTGCTTGAGGCATGAGACGTGTGTAATTTGTCAGCGAAGTGCGGGGTGACATTGTGCTCTGTGCTGAACGAAATGATTAGAACTATATAAGGAATAGAGGTTAAAGGCAGTTTAGCTGTGTAATAAAACTGCGATGGGACTGCCTGGGACAGACGTAGGGCAAAATTTAATAAAATCTGTAAATTACCGATTTCGATATCGGATTTTTACCGATATCGATATTTCAGCCGTTCTGCCATTGAAATCAATAATTTGGCCGAATTCCGATATTGCGATTTCGATGGTATCGATATCGCGATATCGGTAAAAACCTGTTCAATATCGCGATATCGATGCTATCGCTTTTAATAAATTTCGCCCTAGACTTGTGGCTAATTGAAGGTACTCCTTTTATCTTTCAGTGCTGATCTCTTTGAGGATGGGCCGATTCAGCATTTACTCAAACATCAGTCATGGTGGGTTGCAGCATTGGGCTGTGAAACTGGCTTGTCATCAGCTAATTCCGAGGCGAGAGGTGAGACATACACATATTATGCATGCATTGTTCCTTATGTACTGGAGTCGCATGACGCATACAGTGTACAGTAAAATCCCAACTTCAATGAGTGGGTTCCATGTCTCAGCCGTGCTTTGTATGTGATCCGCTACAGGTTAAGAACACCCAATAAAAAGTTATAATAGTGTAATATTTAAAACAAATTTAATAAAAATCAAATATTTACACCCACATGAAATGTTAAAAGTAATGAGCTCATCAGAAATAATTCCTTCTAACGCGTTTCGCCTGTTCAGGCTTCATCAGGGATATTGGTAATATATCAGAGGTAGTGCAGCTAAACTGTTCACTTGCAGATTTTCACTTGTAGAAAATCTTGTTCACTTGAAGATTTTCTGCATTACAAGTTTCTGCTTTCCTGTCTTAACTCCTCTCTCACCCTAGCCAAACAAACCTATTACAGCGCTCTCATACACCAAAACAAATCAAATCCCCAACTCCTATTTGCTATGTTCCACACCCTTCTACGTCTCTCCCCCTCAGGTTCACTAACCTCTCCTCACTCCCCACAAGACTTTGCAATGTTCTTCAAAAGAAAAGTAGAGAGTATCCACAAAGAGATAACTATTTCTCGAGATAACACTGAGTTACTTCTACTGAAATATCTCCCTGAGTTTCTGAATTTCTTTCCTCCTGCCACCCAGTCTGAAGTTTCTCAACTTCTTTCTTCCTCTCCTGTCACAACCTGCTTGCTTGATCCCATGACTTCCTTCCTACTAAAGCGCTGCTCCTTTACCCTTGTGCCGGCCCTAACGCACCTGTTCAACTCTTTCCTGTCCTCTGGTATATTTCTTTCCTTTTTCAAACAGGCCTGCATCAAACTCATCCTCAAAAAAGCTACGCTGGACCCTCAATGCCCCTCTAACTACCGTCATATCTCTCTCTTGCCTTTAGCTTCTAAACTTCTGGAATGGCTAGTCTGCACCCGCCTTACTAACTATTTGCATGCCCATCATCTCTTGGAGCCTTTGCATTCTGGTTTATGACCGGGGCGCTCTACAGAGACTGCTCTGTGCAAACTTGCAAATGATCTCCTGATTGCCAAAGACAAGGGACACTTTGCTATTCTTTTCCTCCTGGACCTATCCTCTGCATCTGATACTGTTGATCACTCCCTGCTTGCTCAGATTCTCCATGCATTGGTGTTCGTAATCAAGCTGCATCTTTGCTGACTGCTTACCTTTCTGACTGCTCCTTTGTCTCCTGTGCTAATGACTCTGTCCTTGGTCCTCCTGTTCTCCCTGTACACACTCTCCCTGGGTGATGTCTTCAGCTCATTTGGTCTTAAATACCACCTATATGCAGATGACTCCCAAATTTACTTATCTGCCCCTGCTCTAACACCTGAAGTCAGTACTAAAATCTCTAACTGTCTCCTGGCTATCTTCACTTTGATAGCCTGGCACAGTCTGAAATTAAATCTTGAAAAAACTGAACTGATTATTTTCCCACCTAAACCTGGTCCTGCTCCCTCCTTTTCCATCTCAGTTGATGATGTCATTATTAACCTTGTTATTTCTGCACGTTGTCTTGGGGTGACACTTGACTCTGCTCTTTCCTTCTGTAAGTACATTGCTACCACTGCTAAAAACTGTCGCTTTTTCCTTCATAATGTTGCCAAGTTATGTCCGTTTCTCTCTCCGGGCACTGCTAACACCCTCATGCGTGCCCTTGTCTTTCCTGCTTGGACTATTGCAATGCCCTTCTAATTGGCCTCCCAGTTTCCCATCTTTCCCCACTGCAGTCTATTTTAAATTCTGCTGTTAGAATAATTTCCCTCTCTCCCCTGAAGTCTCCCTCCCAACTCCTGTCTGCTCCTTTGCTCCAAGTTAATAAATGTATTATTTACAGTGTCCTACTTTTGACATTTAAATCACTTCACTCTGCTGCCCCTCCCTACAAATCTTCACTTGTCCGCTTTTATGCACCTAATCATCAACTCCATTCTTCACAAGGCAACCATCTTCAGGAACCCCTCACCAAGACTGCCCGTTCTCATCTTAAACCCTTCTTTCTTTCTGCCCCTTATCTTTGAAATTCTATACTCCTCTACCTCTGCCAAGAGCAATCCATCAATATCTTCAAATATAAATTAAAATCTTACTTCTTGGAGCACTAGCACTGGCTTTCATGTCTATATTAATATTTATGCAATTATATTCAAAATCTATATTTATTTTCTTATTTAATTTGCACCTGTAGCCAAATGAACTGTCACTTTATGCTGCTGCACTTGTTACCCTCCGATCTGTGTATGTAAGTCTTCCTCCAACTTAGATCGTAAGCTCTATGGGGCAGGGACCTCTCTCCTCTTGTTTCAATCATGGCCTGGCACTTAGAGCGATGTATTTTCTTGATTATGTGCTTGTATTTTACTTCACTTTACCCTTGTCTGTATTATTACTGGATTGTACAGCGCTGCGTAACCTTGTGGCACTTTAAAAATAAAAATATACATACCTACAGTACATACAGAAAAGGTTTTGATGCATTTCACTCGTTAGTAAATAGCGAATATTTTAATGTCAAATTGTCCTTTTTGCAGGTCTCTGTGTGTCTTTTAACGAGTGTTAAAAAGTGTTAAAATTATCTTTCTTTACTGCGCCGCTTAAAATGGAATTTTTCTTCATGTGAGCCTTCAGAAATGTACACAGTGGGATAGCTCGCAGATAAGTTATCCTTTATCGCTGGGACCCTGCGCGATGCAGTTCATTCCATTTCAATTATTGCAGTTACCTTCAGCGAAGAACAGAAAGAGCAGTTGAGAAAATTCCCAAACAAGTCACATTTGCTTGATAAGAAAGCTCTGCAGCAAGCATACCTGGGGCTGATTGATCTGCTCCTAGCGTATTGTTACGAAATCCGTGTTACAGAAGGAGACAAAAATGTAAGCGAATTCCTTTTTTTTTTTGAAATTCAGAGAACATATCTGTGTTTTTTTATTCATGTCCTGTATTCTATACGATCGTACTGACAGGCAGACATTAGACACTAGACGATAACAAACATGGCAAAATATGTCAAGAATAGAATGAGTTGTTTTCATTATATTCAGATATAATAATGTCTTCTGTAAACAGCGCTGTTTGTAAATCACGCAGAGGCCCGTCGTCTATATCCGCCATAACACACCTCACTGCCATTGTTAAGCGTGTGAAGAGTCTTCCCACAGATACTGCTCAGATAAATGTAGCAACTGCCTTAAAAGGGCGATATTTATTAAGACCATTTCGACTTTTTCTGTTAGTTTTGCTCTTTTTCGCTGTTAAATTTAATTTCCCTGTAGGATCGTTAAAAATGTTTCCCCATAAAAATAAATATTTATCAGTAAATATCAGTCAGATGAAAGTGGCACACTTAGCA
Organism: Pipa parva; assembly: GCA_019650415.1. Taxonomy (NCBI): domain Eukaryota; kingdom Metazoa; phylum Chordata; class Amphibia; order Anura; family Pipidae; genus Pipa; species Pipa parva. Next base: position 3,234 of record WMED01026830.1, on the reverse strand, counting down.
GTGTATTTCTGTTGGTTTCACCTTCTTTTTTACAGAGATGTCGATATCCCTTTTTCTGTGGAAAATCTTGTTTGACTGTGGTTAAGGACCTCATTGACTAAAGGATGAAATCACCTCGTTACAATTCAAGTTGCTTCACTAAAATAGTTACAAATTCATTTCTCATTATTTTCTAAGCAGCGAATAGTCTTGTCGAATAAGCGGAAAGCAGCAATTGCTTTCCAATGTGATGTGTGGCTTAGTCTGTCAGATAGAATTAGAATGCGTAGCCCTGCTATCAACCCCACAAGTCGCCAGTCTGAAGTAGCAAAGTCAAACAGGTGAATTCAGAGCAGTTCACCTAGTCACATTCGCTCCTTCAGCATACTCCTTCCTTTAGTTAATAGAAGTACCTGTGCACGCCCATACAAAGTGATACAAAGTGCTCCGTAAGATCGCGACTATCGTAGTCTCCTGAATTGGTCGTGTATTCGCCACAATGCAGAGTTTGCTCAATAAGTGAACATGGGGAAGTGGCGAATAGATGTGACTTCAGAGCTATATGCGTTTATTTGGCCTTTAGTCAATGAGGCTCTCTGTGACAGGATTAACTCCCTATGGATTAATGGCTTTTCACTAGCATAAAGCTGGCGATCACTTTTGCGTTATAAAATTTATTGTGAACAGCTTTGTAAATAGGCGGAAACAGCGACAATAGTCAAAATACATTTGTAGTAAATGTCCACTTTAATGGACAATGTGATTCTATGTTCTACACAGAAAGAACACGATGTGCCGTTAAATATTGGGCACATATTGTACTGTTTCAGGATTATCTGAAATAGCAGTGTTTTCATTGTTGCAAATCGTCAGTTATACCTGAATAAAATGTCCTTTTGGATTGACATGGCCGTTATTCCTACATCATACTTATAATGTTTTTAAAAGGTTGCATTCCTGATTTATATCAGTCTGTGTGTGTTTGTCCTGGTAGTAGCCATCTTTTATCTGTTATGTAACCAAATCCCTGCTCTTTGTCATCATCTACTATAGAACTTTAATACAAATTCATCAAGTGCCCCAGAAAGCCTAATAAATGAAAGATGGCCACAATTTTTTGCTGGTTACAGCCATCTTTAATTTAAGAAAACTAACCCCAGGCACATCCACTGTGTTTTGTGGAACTATAATGTCACTGCTCCAATATTTGAAGACATTTAAAAGCATAAATTTCTACATTTCTTCCCCAATGACGTTTCTACATCTACAAATACCACAAAGTTGAGGTGTTCCCTTCTGTATCATTTAGAAAACATCTATTTTTGTGTTTACTGGCCTGCGTATGAATATATATACAGTATTTGTGTATGTCTGTGTTTATGTATGTGTGTATGAAAAAATAATGTGGATTATTACTTCGTTTTAAATCCTGGGAGTCTCCCCCTGTTTTTACCTACGCTCGTATAAGGTTGTGTAGTCACAAGTGTAGATTTTGAATTTTTGTCATTCTGTGTTGTTGACCGCACACTTTCTTTTGTGAAACAGGTTGAATCTGCTTGGAATATCCGGAAGTTGAGTTCAACACTGAGCTGGTTTGAGGTATGGTTTATATTCGCTATATCATACCCTGTGGCTGCAATAAATGCTATTGTTTCACACCCACTGCGAACCCTGTATTACTGTGTGTCCTTAGCTGCGCCATTCCTAAAACCTACCCGTCCGTAGCTCAGTAAGCGCTTGTTTTACCTATTTAGTTACAACATTACCTACTTAGCTGCCCTGGGCTACACTGGCTACATGTAGCTGAGCTGTTTTTTCTCATTATTGTCTTTGGTACAAAACAAAGTAGTTTTTGTAGAACAGACCTGGGCATTGTACGGCCCACATCCGGCCCCCCATCCATCTGCAACTGTTCCGACCCTAGCATGCAAAAACAGGGGGAGTGGTCAACCTCCATAGGCGCCGCCAAGCTCGGCACATCACTCCTGCCCTCTAAAACCACCCAATCCTTTCACTCGGCCCCATGAGAGAAATAATTGCCCCTAGTGTAGAATATCTCAAAGGAAGCAATGGCCTTAATCTTTCAGGTATTTTAGCCGCAACCAAAAAATGTAACTTGGTTTCGCCTGGCAAAAATGATAAATGTTTCAAATATTGAGAGTAGTATTAGAGCAGCGGTTCTCAACCTGTGGGTCGCAATCCCTTTGGGGGTCACACGACCATCTCACAGGGGTTGCAAACTGCTGTGGAGCCTGGTAGTGATCGCAGGTCTCTTTTAATAAGGGTTCCTGCGTGGGGACATCAGCCCTGAATGACCCCATGTGACACGCATACGTGATGATGTCAGGCCTGAACGTCGGGCGCGTGACTTCAGCGGCCGGGGTCGCAGTCTCAAGAAGGTTGAGAACCGCTGTATTAGAGAAAGGGTTTTCATTTAAGTTTTTTTAAAAAATTCTAAGCACAGTTTACCTGTGTGAGGTATACTATTTGGTTATTCCATGACTACTTTCACTTTTGAGACTATGAGGGTTATTGTTCAAGGTGTGAATTCACTTCCTGTGTGAATTCTCGACACTACACTGGGTTATTTGCAAATTAGCTTCTCCTTAATGACTAAGAAGCAGATAGGCTTAATGAACAACAAATGGCGGAGGATGCCTGCAGATGCATAGTGCAACGTAGTCAGTAGAATAGTAATAGGATGGGATGCGAGTTCCAGCTAGTGAAGTAAAGTAACATCATATTCCCATGGAAGCATTTAAAGGGGAATCTGTCTATATAACTGTCTCTTTATTAGTTTATCATTAAACTATTATTAATAGGCATGATTTAATATAAGGAAGGACATTTCCACCAGTTTGTTATTATTTTGGTCGCCAGTATTGTCTCTGTATTAAAGATGCGTCTGTTACAACAAATGATTTTTACATTCATTCCTATATGAGACAGTATTACTAACTAAAGTTGCTGCATGATCGCTGTATTTCCAATGATATCTGAATGAATAGACGACTCATGCCATCAACCCCTTTATTGTCCACTCTGAACTGGCGAAGTCAAATGGGTGAATTGTCACCCAAAGTGATGCTAAGAGCTCTGTCCGCTACTGTCGGAAGTGGTCAAATTGTTTGAGAATTTGCCACATTGCAGAGTTTGTTAAATACACAAATATTGTGAAACTGCGAATTGACATGAATTGTGTTAGGATTAGTCCGAATACACCTAGGAGAAGGAGGCGGCTACCGTAATGTCCGT
>WMED01026829.1:0-10741 GCA_019650415.1 Pipa parva | reverse complement strand
AAAAAAAAAAAAGCAATAGGAATAACATTTAGGTGGATGTAGCTTCAGGGTTTATCCTATAGTTTGCCATGTTTCAGTTCTGTCTTTGTAGATTATGGATTGGTTCTGATGTATTCTTATTCATTAAAGAAGGCATTTTATAGGATAAAAAGTCTTGCCTCTTATAACTGGAAGTCAAGAGAATATGTATGCGAGACTATTCGTATGAATAACAGCATTGTTTTTACAATCATTTAACTCTCAGAAAGTTCCTGTTGATGAATTGGGTGTGGATCTAAAAATGGTATAATAAGAAGCTAATTGTTTTGATAATTGTCATTTTTTGACCAATATTCCTGGAATAGTTATGTGTCTACATACATTGGTTTTCACTGCTTCCCAGTAGTACATTCACTAGTCTAGGGAAGTAGCATTGATTTTAACCTGGAACTGATGGGTACCATTCTAGTAGTAATGTAATCAGAGAATGGTACATATTTTATATATGCTAGAATCTATAACTCTGTAATGTAAATGTAATATTGATGGTGTGATATTTTATAAATAATGTAATACTGCAATATAACAGGTATATATACCCATGGAAGGATGTTAGGTTACACTTGCGTCACCTCCAAATACCATAGGCAAAAACAGCATCTTTAAATAGGTGACACTGGCGTAATCAAATAAACACCATTTTTCCAGCATTAGGCCATTAAAAAAACCTTTTAGACTTCAAGATATTTCCCACTAAAAATTAATTCCAAGGTGGGCAACTCCTTTCATTATAAATGTTTGTTGTGAACAATAAACTGGTAGCTTAGTTAGAAAGGTAGATACCTGACAAGGCATGTTAAAATTAGCTGAGTAGGAGTAAAGTGACATTTGAAATATGTATATGTAGAAGAAATACTTTATTTTTTGTTGTACCAAGGTATTCCAAACAGTTGGATCGATGGTATAAAGACAAACTATGCACTTAACCTTTAGGCTACTTTCAAGGTTTCACATTTTACACATTTGTATTAATCAGTGGAGGATGGTGAGCACAATGCTTAATACAGCCCATACAATTTATAAAAGAGTTAACAGACACTGAGCATGTGCAGTGCTTTATAGATTAGAAAAAAATTATCTATCAAGGAGACTACTACAGAGACATGAATCTACTGTCTTGGTAATACTCTCTCTGAGCTGTTTTAACAGGCCTTATGTAGAAGGTTAAAATAGCTAAAGCCTTTGTTGACCTTTCATTCTTTAAACAGTAAAGCTCAAGATACTGCTTAGAGCAGGGGTCTCAAACTCTAGTCCCCCGGTCCTGATCTCCACCAGGCATTTTGTTCGCCAGTGGTGCGCTGGATCAGACACAGAGGGAGTCCTAGCTGACACCCTCTGTGCAAAGAGGAGGGCTCCTGTGACCTGATCGGTCACAGGAGTCAATAGTAACCAGGGAGCGCATGTGATCAGCGCTTCCGGGTTCCTTCTCCTCTAATGTGCTGCCAGCAGCGGCAGCAACAGTACGTGCTGCCGAACTCTGCCGAGGGGTAAGTAAAACTCCCCCCACCAACCCCCCCACAGCAACCCCGGATCCCCCCCCTCCCCATGGCCACCACTGTACAACATTAAAATAATCCCCAATGCCCCCCATAATACTCCCACACACCCCAGTGACCCCACAATACCCCCCCAGCCATAAAATTTCAATCCCAATTTTAATAAAAAAAAAAATCACAGTTGTGCCAGTAGCCCATAAAGCCGCACAATGCCTCCCAGAGCCACACATTGCCCCGCTGACCCGCGTATTTCTCCACAAAGGTGCTAGTTACCCCAGCAGATGCAAATCACCCAGTAGAGCTGCATATTGCTCCACAAAGCTGCTGATTGCCCCGCAGGGCCATGTATTGTTTTTAATCTGTTGTTTTCTTGTGGAAAACCTGATGCGGCCCTGCCTCACCCAGACTCTACCTCCAGCGGCCCCCGGGTAAATTGAGTTTGAGACCCCTGGCTTAGAGGAACAGGCCGGCCTGTTTTATGGAAGCCCTTTTATGTTTTTAAAATGGCCAATAAGATGTGAATGATTTTTTGAATGGAAGCACTATACTTCCTTAAAATGTATTACTTTTCCTTTGCTTCATTTCTGACCAGCACCCAGCTCCCTGCCATCCACCCCTGCACCGCTGACACTACGGCAGTGCAGGAAGAATAAATCACATTCAATTTAGCAGGTATAGTTTGGTTTTCCCACTCTTTGTACTGAAGGCATCTGATGAGATTTGGCCCTCCTGCTCTGCCGTAGTGTCAGCAGTGCAATGATGGATGTGAGGGAGCCAGGTGCTGTTCAGAAAGGAAGCAAAGGAAAAGCAGTGCATTTGAAGTAGATACAGAGCTTCCATTCAAAAATTGTTTTATGAAGTACATTAGTTTCACATCCTTTTGGTCATTTTAAAAACAACAAATGGCTTAAAAAAACAGTCTGGACTGTTCCTTTATCTTATAAATCCAAGTCTGCTTATAAATAGACATAAGATAGACAAACAGATCTCATAATATATTGTCAAAGGAAAACATGAATGTAAATAAAAAGCATAGACATTTCAACAATTTTTTTAATCAAACTGATTCACTTTGCAGTGTACAAATTCTTTAACAGAGTATATACAATTCTTACATAATGTACATTTTGTCTGATAACATATTCTTTTCTTTTACAGTGAGAAAAAATAATACTACATTCAAATGGTGGCTACAAAATGTTCATTGTTACACTTGGTAAGTTTGACTTTCCTAACTAGATGGTAGGAAACAGAGAAATACGTTGTTTACTGTGGGCAAAGCTTTCAGTGACCCTTGCACAAACAATGTGTATTGTACAAGTCCAGAAATCCACAATGCATAAGATTGTAGGAAAATGAATTGGTAGAAGTTAGAATACTGCAAGTGATACATACTGCAATTTTCTGATTATTTTATTAACTGATTAGATAGCCACCTGATCTTGCTTATTACTCACCAATCATCTACAGTTTTCAGTAAGTAGAGGAGGGAGGATATAGATTGCAAGGTTAGGGTGGGATTGCACAGGTAGGCACAAGAATACTAGATAATTCTTTGTATCTGCTTTCAAAACTAGTGGTTCCCTAAACTTCAATATCATAGTATTCCAACAAAAGTGATTTAATAACACTGTGACCCAATTCACTGTGTCACTCAAATGTTAGAGGCATTTGCAGTCACATGCGCAGCATTGACCACTTTTCTACATAAAACAAATGTATCCAAAAAGTATTAAAGTTTAAACTTTTTTTTTAAATTTTCACAATGCAAATATAATTTTAACCGCAACGTTTGCTCGAGAGGATAGGCCAAACCCAAGCAAATTACAACTTGATCAATGAATATAAAAAAATATCACTTCAAATGTATTCTAATTGCACACTTCTCTTTTTCAGTTTATATATAACACCATAAAACTATATTTACATTAAATTCTTGTGCTTTGTATGTCATCAGTCTAAAAATCTAACAGCCACAGCTATAGGTAAAATCCCCACAACTGACCTTTTAGTTCATTAGTGAATCTCACATATATAATACTACTAATGCATTTGAGGTACATGCTGTATACCTTCTGAAGCTAACATGCAAAAAAAAAAAACAAACAAAAAAACACGATGTACTGTGTCTCAGTCCCAGATAACTGGTACATTTGAGGGGTCATAATAAAGCTGAACTGGATATGATGCTATGTAATAGTGCATGCTAATAATAATGTATTAGAATAAAACAGTGAAAAAACAAAGACAAGCTAACAGGATGAACAAATGTAGCACAAATGATTTAAAAAAAAATGCAATAAATTGCAAACCTTTTGAAGATCTAGACATACAAGATTCAAAAGTCATATATATTGGTGGATGAACAAATCTTGGAATGTAAGGAATGTACAAAGGGAAATGCAGACCTCTTGGTAAATAAAATAAGACTTAGATTGTCTGTGTAAAACAAATTGTACTAATGACATTTAAAAAGCCACTGTGCTTGCAAACAATTTGAAAAGAATACAAGCAAGATGCTGTGTAGTATATTAAGATATGTGCCTAAACAGCATGAATCAATGGTATAATATGGCAATGTGGCAGCCATATCAAGACCCCAACAACTGTATCCATACTTATTACTTGGAGCCTATATTTTATATCAAAATATAGATCTATTGCGATTTATTTTGACATCTAGCATTTCTTGTCACTAGTCTTCATCTTTAATATGCTAATGCCATCCTCAGTTCTTCGTTGCACTTCAATACTTTGCTTTAGGGAACATTAATTTATGATAAACAATATACAGTTAAACTATGGGGAGGGGGTAGCATTAAACCATATTCTATTTGAAGGAGGCCAGGGAATTATGCTAAATTGCATTCTATGATTGCCATAGCACCTCCACACAGCTACAATGCATATAAATGAAATAGTGACTTCTATGGCTGTGATAAGTTCCTGAAGTCTCTCCTATGAGTGAGATGGATTAGCAGACTCTCTGCTTTTAACAGAAGGGCTAGAAAACATAATTAATGCAAAGCATGAAATGGCTGTAAAATGGGACTTGAAGAGCCCTCAGGCACACACTTTCACCTAGGTCTAACAGTGCTATAGATAAAAAATACCTTTTGTTTTAACTGAACAACAAATAAGGTAGGGTTCACCACATATACTGCATATTGTAGTGCCTTTGGTTTGTTGCAATATATCCACTGTTATGGCACTTTAACTACTGTATCTAATGCAACATTTAATAAACGGGGTGAATCAGGTTTTGTTTTTGATTCAGTTGAAATAGGATTTTTTAATTTTTTTTTTTTTATTAACTATACATTGAAGCCCCAAGTAAACTGCTAAGTCCTCTCTCTAGTTAAAGGAAATTATTCATTTTCTTTTTCACAGGGACAGCAAATTCCTTTTAATCAGAAATGAAACTTCATGGTAAAAAAAATATTCACTGTTAATACTCTGCCTTTGTTTCCATGGAACTGAATTACAAAGGAAAGACGTATGCAAGGAATTAAAAACTCATACTTTCTCATACCAAAATGCTCCTATGGTATCAGTCTTGTATGGTATAAAAAAGCAAAGCTGGGAATTAGAAATGGTGAGTTGTTATACTTTAGATCCAATGAGATACCCCTTGAGTGTTTATCTGCAGATTCAGCAGCTTAGAAAATTCTGCAGGAGCTTTTTAATCCATCCTATTTCATTTTATTAAGTAAAACATGCAACACTGCATACAATGTTCACTTCAGCATAAAGAGACACAAAAAGATTTAAAGTAAGTAGTAACTTTGTTGTTGCTGCGTACTGTTAATGTCTGGGTATTTAAAAATATGCCACAAAATGCCAAATACTGGTATTATACAGGAACGTAAAACTATGGCCAAAACTAAAATTTATTATAAAAATATTATAATTCTTGAGTCTAATTTTTTTGGCTTTAATGCATATTGTTGACATTTACTCATTAAGCCAACGGCACACTTCTTTTTTAGAATAAAACACCTTTCATTTCTGGAATTTCTGTTGTAGATTATACAAGATTAGCTCCTAGAAAATCTGTGGAATGCTAAGGAGTATACAGCAAAGTATATTTATTTCATTTTTTTTTTTTAAATGTGCAAACTATTTTTTATATATATGGTCCACTTTACACCAATTTGAATAGGTGTACTTAATGCTACCTGTCTGAGTAAACTGCTGACAGAAATACACCATTGTACTTTAACTATTTACAACGATAGGTTTGGAAACCCACTAACAGTTACTTAGTACATCTAAATTTTGACAGAAAGTAGATTGAAAGCAAAGCTTCAGATGAATTTCTGCAAATCCTGCAGTTGTTTGGAAATCATATGAAATTGGTATGAATTTCCAATGTTATATTGTAAGGACCACCAACAATTAATTGCAGCCCACCACTCCCATTCCCTATACCTACAACACTGTAGTAAATACCGTTTTCTTTGACATCCCACCACATTATTACATTTGTTTCAATGGGGTAAAGCACAGCATATTTCGTACAACAATCAGGACTTTGGTGAATCTGACTGATGGAAGCGATTCAGTTTTTCAGGGTTGTTAGATGCCATGTGGGAAAAATCTCTGAAAATATCCTGGTAAGTCTCATCTCCTGTAGAAAAATATATATATATATATCAGTTAATGTAAACAAATCTAATAAAAGAAAAAAAAATTCATTTTGTTTCTGAATTCACATTATGATGTGTGTGTATAGATAACTCCTGAGATAACTCCAGTGAGAAGATAATGGTCATGTATTAATGTCATGGCTCTTTATTATTGCAAGACAAGATGATGGAGTGACCACAGACCAAACTGCATGCAGGAATAGATAACTTACATCTAGCAGCTATACCAGCTAAAGGCCTCCATGCATCCAATGGAAAAAAAGAAAAAGCATCCAAATTGTAAAGATCCTAAGAATAGATTTATTTATTAAACTGGAAAATATCAGGGATGATGTTGTAAAGAAAACCAATGAAATGTTAAATGACTATCCAACAGCAGTTCCAAAGACCTTTATTTAGTAAAAGTATATTCTTATTAAAACAATAAGATAATAAACATGATTGATTTGCCTCTAAACAAAGTATAAAGCTGACGTAAGGGAAGTTTAGAGAAAAGGCACAAATACATTCGAGGTGACAATACATATGAGGCCAGGCCCCATAGATTAACCTGTTAACCACCAGCAACAACATAAAACAGGTGTGCAGGCAATTTATTCTGCAGTTAACAGGCAAGTCTATGCAGCAGATGCAATACATTGTGCACAAAGGAAAAAAAAATCCCATAGTTGTAAGGTCTGATGCTGAATGGCAACAACAAAGGAAAGCAATACTGTGCCTAATCTTATAAGATCAACTGGCCTCTATATACAGTAGAATGAAAAGGAAGGAGTTGGAAGGATTACAAATTTCCCATTACTTCCTTTACTGAGCAGTTACTCTGTTCCCATTTTAGGGCAGCTCACACATACCCAGCATGAGGGGCTGGAAGTGAGGAATGGGGTTGGGCTGATGGCGGGGGGTGAAGAGATAATTGTGCACAAGCAGGAACTTCCACGCACAGCAATAACTTCTGTGCATAAATAAGAATGGGATGGATAGCAAGAAAGCTACTACTAAATAGGCTAGGATAGAAAAAAACTTTAAAAAAATGAAAAATTTGTATTCACTTTACCAGCGTGCAATGAGAGCACTATATTGTTGCCATAATGCAACTCTCTATTTTGTTTCAATAAAACAAACTCCATAAGGTTAAGATTTGTAGCTGAAATTCTAGATACAAAAGCAATATTTTCACAATTTAATAGCAAAATAAACAATCCTTATTTGAAAGACCTAGAGATTGCAGTTTAATTTTTTTAAAATGTTAATATTAACTTACATTGGTTAGGCAATAAACAGGTCTACTATAGACATATAATGAAAATGCTAAAGAAGCAGACACATGACCACTTCCAGTTTGGCTGAGGGCCTCCCACACAGCTGCACAGATTATTCTTTTCAGATTTAATCTAAAGCAACACTGACAAATGGTCATTTAAAGAATTTAAAGGAACTTGCTGGAAATGTAGTTTACTGAGATGAGAATACAACAAAGACTATCTCTGCAACTTTACTAAGTATATAACAGTGTTTAACCTTGGGAAGCATAAATAGACAAAAAGATTCTGCTTTCTGAAGCTGAAACTGGTATTAGCAGGCTGTAGAAAAGTTTCCTTTAGGCAAGGATAATCATTGCTGTTACCTGTAGCCCTCAAATCTGGAAGCTGTAGTTTAATCCTGAAAAAGAGCTATGAGTTTGCACACTGGGAAATATTTTAATTACTCTATATTAATTCTATTTGATTGGCACAACAAGAAAGGATTCAGAAAGTTCTTTTGACTATTCTTTTGACATCCTATGATATACCCAGTGTATACCTCTGCTCAATCAATGGAGGAAAAAAAAAAAGATAAGGAGAATACTGTACTTTTTGAGTGTATTATGCTTCCTATACCATACCCAATAAAATAAGCACTTTGATTATTATCAGTGTCTTTTAAAAATTACATTGGTAGCAGGAATGAATACCTAACCTTTACTTTAAATGAATTCATCCAATATCAGGTATTTTCATTATATGTTAATACACAACTATATCTTCTCAAATCCCACATTATAGCAATAGGAAACTTGAACAAATGTCTAATACACTACTTGGATGTTTTGCTTCCTAAGCGCACTGAATCTCCAAGCTGTAAGCTAATAAATTCCTGCATGCATTTTTTATATTGCATTTCAGTATGGTTGTTAGTAGAATATTGACCTGGCTGTCCATAAAGTCCTTCGGATTCCCGCATCTCTTCATTCATACGTGCCAAGCGCAGGCTAAGAATAGACAGGAAACAAGAATGAGTGGGACTGCAGGAAGCAATTATATACATATATCATCTGCTGCACACAAACAGGGCAGCAATTACTATTTAGAATGAAACATAATAACCCCCTTGATTTTGGAACACAAAAACACACCAGCTAAATGTATGTTAGATATTAATGTGTTTTTTTTCCTGAAATAACCTTTTTCATTATCGAGAAACAGCCACATGAATGTAAAGTAACATTTTTCAAACATGACTTTAAATTTCATCCCAACTGCTTCTCTTTATTTATTTGTAACTTCAAAAAATGTCATTAAAAAAGTTCTTTTCACATTCCCCTTAATTTCCCTATCCATTACAAATCTGATCACTTAAGATTCCCATGCTATCCAACTGAATAAAGGCATCAGATCATAAAAAAGGCACATTAGAAGTCCCTGACCTGTTAGCCAAGCTATTCTGGGAAATCGTGATGTGTCAGCTACTTAGAATTATGAATATGGATGCATACATGCACAACAATGTTAGCCAGTTTGGTCAAGTTGACAGGCTTGATCATCACACACAATCTACGGATAAATTCAGTTTCCTTACAATAATTTACTGCTCTTACCAGATACAGGAGAATTGGAAGTACCCTAGTTCCTCCATTAACAGGGATGTCACCTAATATTGCATTCCACTATATAATATAGCAAATATAAACTAAATTATGCCCTGTTCTACATTTTACAAATGCATTGTGATTATTAGACATTCTGCAATGGACTTACAGCTGCCTAGTTAATGAAAATAACTAATAATGAGAACACTCACAGTGTTACTATATCAGCATTAGCAGCCTCTATAGCAATTGTTAAAGGGTCTTTTCCATCTTCATCACTTGCATGTTGATTTGCTCCTCGTTTCAGGAATAAACAAACCTGCCTAGTAACATATGTAAATGGATACTTTACAAGCACAAACAATTAAGAAACCATTGTATACAGCAAAACATGTCTATTACATAAAAATAATATCAATACATAAAGCATATATTTTAGTTCCTTTTCATAAAGCAAAACAAAACCATGCAGTAAAGAAAACAGAAGATAAAAAGATAAGTACAGTATCAAATTACAGGAAGAACAAATCCCCAATACAATAAATGTTCATTATATGTGTATATGAACAGTAAAGTTACAATGGAACAAGATTTAATTTTGTTGTTACACAATGTAGTAATCTCTCTAGAATAGCTGCTCTGACCCTACAAGGTCCATTTACTAACTGACATAATGGTGTCTCAGGAAGGTCAAAATTAATAGGTAATGAAATACCATTATCAGTTCCAATAGTTCTAGCTAATGTATGCAGTCAGTAACAATAGTGTGCTGATACTGGGCATGAGAGAGAGACCAAATATATAAAAAAGAAAGTTAAAGTTTCAGCCCTTTCTCCAGGGCTTTTACACCTTTAACAGTTGTTTGTGCTGGGTTAACTACATCTTTCAAAATAAAAGGTGGAAGACATACTAAAGTTTCTGATTGGTTATTTGGAATTGATTATCAGTCAAATCCTTAACATAAGATTCCAAACTGAACTGCTGAAGAGGAAGTAGCTGAGAGAGGGGAGGAGCTTCAGTATTAAACTGGCCCTAAATTGCAAAGGATGGAAATAATTAAATAATTTATAACTTTTATTTAACGGTGCCAAACAGACATGTAAATAACTGTTGGCGACTAAACCGAGACTGAATTTTTCTCTGTTAGTGCTATCAGCAGTACAGAGCCAGACACTTTATAGATAGCTTATAAATAAAGCATGCAATTTAGAAAATGTGTCGGTAACAAATATAGATAAAATAGCATACATATGTGTTTTATGTATATTAATTACAAGATAATAGTGTCCCTTTAATTTTAATAAACGTTAAGACCCAGGGACAGCATTTACCTTAAAGCTCAAAAAAAAAATCAATTTTGAAAGGGAGCTTGTCTCAATTTAAAGGACTGCTGTAAAGTTTACCATGTAAAAAGTAAATATAGAACTACAGTTCTCCCCATCAATGAATCTACACACTTGATCTTTGGGTTTAAAATTCAATGTAAATCCTCTCTCTGTAGCGCTGCCCTTGTATATACACAATGCAGTGCTCAGTGTTGGAAACAGACTGAGCCAGAAGGAGAGGAGAAAAGGCCATAACTACAGCTGCTATAAGTTTGCTATACACAATTCAAATGGTATGCATATGCATTGAAACAGTTTACTCCTGAGGCTCTAGAACAGGAGTCACCAACTAAAATTAACCGAGGTCCAAATTTAAAAATTTACCAG